>CAAKHG010015583.1:27060-37778 GCA_901007715.1 Dactylopterus volitans | reverse complement strand
CAAAGGATAACAGCATGTAGCGAAAGGTGCTCTGATTCAATTTCAAAAGGGGTGACAGGCAGACATAAATGTTTCTCTGTTGCTCTCTGTCCCACTCATGTGCCAAAATTTGTTTTTTTTCCCCCCCTTCAAACATTTTCACAACTGTGTTGGTTCTCTTCTTTCCGCAGACGCTGACGTTCCTCTGCAATAATCCTCACTGCTGCTTTGATGCTCCTGTGAAAAACTTATAATGTCAGTGGACTGTAAACACAATATCTCCCACAGGGCAGCAGTAATCACTCATTTATAACCTTTGAGTTTTTTCAGAAATGTCCATGGCAAAGACATCAACAACTAATCTGTAATTACAATAAATCAGAGTCCATCATATCCAAAGCAAACCCGGACCTGTCAGACTCATCGTCCATCATGCGCGCCATCCCTCAGCATGACCTTTTCCTGTTCCTGGGGTAATAAAAGCTTGGAAGTCAGATGCTAAATGTGTTTAGTTTTTAATTATCACACTGATCCTCATGGCAAATAAAAGTACCGATCAATAGGGGCTACTGGGAAATATTCCACTGTGAATGCATAGTGGGGATTATCGCCATCTCCGTCATTGTCATCGTCGACGACAAAATCAAATTACTGCTGATGATGAGTGGACGATTCTGTGGGAGATGTGACAGATGGATAGAGGAGAATGCAGAATAGGTGGCTTTGTGGTGCTCGGATCATTCTTAGTTCATTCAGTGGAGCAGAAAACCGACATAGAAGAGGTCACAGCACTGCAACAGCATCAGGGAACCGCCTAGCACCTAGATGTCATCATTTTCCTAGTCCAATTTCTTCATAAATGTGTTGGGATATAAAGCAAACCCTAGTTTAATTGAAGATTACAATGGAACTTAAACCTATTAGTTATGTGCCTGTGACTTCAGGGACTGAGGAGAGGACGTTTAATTGAAATAACGCCAGGCTACAGTCAGAGGGCGGGGCGAGACAGAAAGCAGACAAAACTGATGAAAGCATGAGGAAGAGAGACCAGACTGGGGGAAAAAAAACTACGCTGGAGCAAACACTTAAAAAAAATGCACTGGAAACTTACCCAAACTCACAGAAAGTCGCTAGAAACTCATGGGAGCTCCATGGATACACAAAGCTCTCACACAGACTGACGCAGAAGGCAAAAATACAAACTGAATCAATCACACAGCAAGGAACAGGTGGGGAGGCCTGAGCGCAAGCAGGGAGCCGACGGAAACAAAAAGGAACACGGCAACAATTGACTAACAACGAAGACACTGATGAAAACAATAACCAGGCGGGAAGTAAAACAACAAGAGACACACAAGGTGGTGCATTTTGTTGCTAGAAGCCCGTCGGGAGTCCACGAAATTAAAATCCGATTCGGCTTGGCCCGGTGCGACTCCAACAATGCCTGCACACTAATCTGGGGCATGAAAATAGATAGATACTAATAGAACGTCTAGTTGCTTTATAGGCTTTGTTAGGGTTTATAGGGTTTATTTTCTTTAACCAGGCTTTTTACTTTTTTTATCAAATGTGACAAAACATGCATTCCAGTTAATATTCTTTCTGAGCGTCAGTTGGTCAAAGAGAGAAATGTGACCGACTAACCTTAACCATAGAAACGACACTTCATAGCACACTGTTATTTTCAACACCGATTCACAACAGGGGCGCAAAGGGGACATGCTCCCCTGCCGCAACAGCACTCACAGCACAGAGCACTCGAGTGTTTCAGCTGGAGAACGGAAGCAAAGATGTGACAGAAGCGTCTGAAGCTATTAAACAAGAAGTGATAGTCAATCATGGGTGGCTGGAAATCCGACGCTGCCTCGTCGTACTGTACATTTGCACGCGGTCCCTATCAATTCAGTGTTTGTGGATTGACGGCCACCGCTCACCTCTTTCTGTGCACAGGTCGTCTGATGCTTCGATGTGAGCTGCCATGAGGCTATTGAATGTGATAATTTGCCAACCCTGGTTTAATCTTATTTAGTCATACAGAAGGCAGCTGTGGTCAATAAAGTCTCAAAAATGTCTGTGGGGTAAACCAACATTTAATGTGCTTCTCCAAACATCAACCTCTTGCTGACCTTTTGCCTCTGTGACAAGAGACTAAGTAAACTGCACTTATGCTCTTAAGAAAGTTTATAAATGTTGCATGTGCGCCGAATGTTTCCTTTGCTAATCAAGCCCAGCTAGAGAAAACAAACTGCCTTTAAATTCAGCTTATGACTTGTGACTTGTGACTCGTGAGAGGTTACCACACTAGTTCACCGAAAAGGACACATTCCAGCTGCTAAATAAGACGGCCTGTTTGCAATTTGTCCTCTTGCCATTGCACGACTCTCACTGAGCAGGCGACTGTTACATATTTACAGAGTTATTAGGTATTTCCGCATCATGTGGTGATGAAACAGTGTCATGATTGAGTGTTTTTTGTGAGACACCAGATCCTGCACTGCATTGTTAAAAACCACGACTCCTCGCACATTTTAAGATCGGCCCGCGATGAGTCTGCCAAAGGCATAATGTCAGACCCGCACGGTCCCGCATCAGCCATGCACGGGTGACCCGTCCCGTCACATCACTAAAAGTTGCCAATTAAAGGAAAGTCAGTCTAAGTTGTTGCATAAGTTACCAAACAATCATTTGACCCATGATTTGACAGCTTCTTCAGGATCTCATCAGTCAGACTGCGCAATTCTCCACCACACCAAACGTGCCCATCCCTCATATAAACAGCAGGTAATTTGGGGACAACAGCCTTGGATACACAGTTAGTTTGAAGCAATCCTTCCCAAGCTCCATGCTCACAGACATCCTCACTAAGCCCAACACGGTAGAAAACAGATTCCTCCTTCCTGACTAAGTAATCCATTAATTTCTCATCCTCTCTCTGCCCTGCCCAGTGGCATGTCTCGTCTCTGCAATTTCTTTTACCTCCAACAGAGCTTTGGGAAAACTAGAAACTCACCTTCTCATGCTACCTTTGCCATTGGCTACAGTCTGAGGTTATTTTTATTGCTGTCTTAACGTGCCCCCTCGATCATGAACATACAAGCCTTGGGTGGAGAAGGTGGTGCAAAACGGCGCGCAAATGCTGGCCGACCTCAGGTTCCTTATTGTTGTGTGTAGAAAGACCAGAGTCAGAAAATACTAATTATTGTCCGCATGTCCCTTATATTTTGGTCATTACACTCATATGCATTAGGGTCACAAAACATTAGGGATGCCACTCAGTTTGGTTTGACATAATCACAAATTACAGTCCGAAGAACAAGAATTCAACGTAAAACTCCACCTGAAGGGAGAATCTATTACAGGGATGTTGAATTATATTCTATGGTAAACATGCTAATGTTACACTTGATTGGTGTATGCGGTACATGAGACATAATATTGGTTTTATTTAAAAGAAAAAAAAAAAAAGGAACTTGCCCAGAAGCCAAAAACCCAACAATGTTTGTGAAAATAAAAACAAGTTTGCTGCACACAGTGTTGTAGCTGAACCGTTGGTTGTTTCATTCATTTATCAAAAGGACACTTTTGTATTACCTACAACCAGGAGCACTTGTAAAAAAATGTAAAAGATCAGTTTAAACTGATCGCTTGGAGCAAATCCTCTAACGTGAGCCGAAACGTGTGGGGAAATTAAATTTCTGTCTAAAATTTCTGAGGCCATTTACGGTCTTTCCTTTGCATGCATGTTTTAAGCAAAACTTTCTCGATATGAGTGTTTGCCTGATTCGGAATAACTGCACTCAGTCTTATAGAGTAACAGCCAAAACACAGACTTTTATACATTCGTCTCCCAGGCCCTGTACTGCACAGGGAAAACTAAAAGCAGAGGAACTAACCTCATCAGAAGAGAACATCTGCCCCCCACCCCTCCAGCGCATGACTGATTACAGAGCAGCTAAGATGTTAAAAAATTCAAATTTTTCACAATTTTATATGATGCTGGTGCTGAAAGCCAAGAGTCCTGTGTGTGTTGTGGCTACGCGCGAGGCAGTTTCGGGTTTTCGTCCCTCCCTGACCAAGAAAGTTTGGTCCACATCAAAGCCCTCAAACATCTGGTTCTGACTAGAGGCAGAGGGCAGGTGGACACAAGAGGTCTTCATTTTACCGGTGGGGGGATGTCAGAGGGTACAGAAGGGTTAGCAGCAACACAGAAATGCTCACCACACACTTCTGTGTGATTAATCTGAGTTTAGAGGAACAGGACTGTCATTTCCTGAATGAGTGTTGGAAAATTAGCTTGGTCATGAATCTCACTGGGTTTAATTGTCCTGTTCTGGCTTTTATCAGGTTAATAAAAAAAGAAAAAGAGGTGACGAAGAGGAGACTTTTTTTGTTCGCCTTCTTGGTGTAAATGCTGCAGTTTCCTATCATTTCTTTTAACTGTTACCCACATTCTTAAAGATTCAACGGTGCAAGACCAGTAACCATTTTACTTGGTGGAAGCATGTTACCGTCCTCTGTTGTTCATTGGACAGTGAAAAAAGTGCATGGATGCCCCACCTCAACTCACCGGGACCCATCAGCATTCGCAAGGTTTGGACAAAAAATTAGAAATGACAGTCAGGATCGGATAGAGTCTCATTTCATCAGCTGGGCGGCCCGACTTTACATGATGTTTTCAATTTATTAAAATGTAAATACGGCGTAAAAAGATGAATGAAGAACTCATCTGCTCAGTGTTTGTCACTCGTGTGGCAAATTTCGAACGCAACATGTCATTGCAGGCAGCCATGTAAGTCTTCTCTTTGTTGGTGTTTCATTGATTGACTGACCGAAGTTCAGGATGGAGGAAAAACACAGAATTCCTGTCAGATTTGCCTCAGTTATGGAGAAAAAAATGTGTCCTGATGTGGATTTCATCCCGCAGTTATTAATCTGCTGCGGGTGCCGAGCCAAAACATCACCAATATTTCACAGGCTCAAGAGTTTTGGTACATTGATTGTTAATATTTTGGTTGGACAGTCAATGAAACTATTAATTGAAAAGATTCAAACTGAGAGAGAAAGTGAGAGACTTGAAAGATCGAAAGACTCAGAGAGAGGTTAAAGAGAGTGTGAGACGGAGTGTGTCCATGTGTATGTGTTGGAGCATGTAACCTCTGCAACCGTGGCCAAGTCATCCTGTGGAAGATTGCTGGCAGGCCTGGGGTCAGAGGTCACCCCTCTGAGGGAATTGTCCCTTTAAAAGGTTATCTGGGCCTCAGTTTGGTGCTGTGATGTGATTTCAGTTTGTAATTGTCTATGATTGAAATAATATAAAATATCAAACAAGCTCTGAAGGTCATCTTTTTCCCATGGTTCCACTCTTTCTCTCTCCTCTCACAAGAGTCGCCAAATGTGTAACTTGTCTGGTAAATCCATTAGCAAGCAGGACTAAAAAAAAAAAGAAAGAAAAAAAAAAGGAAGAAAGAAAACTCCTGTAATTCATGGAAGAGAAAAAAAAAATCAAAAATGTATTTTTTATAGAATCAAATTATTGATATTTGTATGTATATTATTTTAAAACGTGATTCAAAACAAAGTAACACATTAAAAAAGGCCATTTGCCATGTTTGTGTTTCTGATTGATGACCAGTCAAAACGTCCAGTTGGCCACATTCATGCAGCAAACTACATTCCCGGAGCTAGAAGGAAAACCACAGACCAGCGGAGAGGATTTGAGTCTGCCAGCGACTAACGACATTGTTAGAAAATTCTTTGGTGAGGATGTGGCCAAGAGAATCGGCGCTGTGCCACGCCCCCGTAATTCCATGAACCGGTGGATTGGCGACATGGTTCAGCGCATGTCTGCTGAACTTCAGGAGCAGATGAGGACCAGAGAATACACTCCAGTTGGACAGGAGCAGAGATTTACCCAGTGCTGCCTAGCTGCATGTGTATATTTGATGGGAAATATTATTTTGTAAAGTGCTTGGAGAGATTTTGTTCAACTTATATTCAGTTATACTGAAATTAACGGACTTGACTGATCTGTGATGGGGGAAGACCGGTTTAATGATGGCTCTCAACGAGGAGTAAAAACCCTGCGTGCAGTTGTTCCACATTGACCGCTCCACCGTGAGGCGCTCGCTGCGAAAATGATCAACAACCAGCTTAATCAGGTTCGACAGGAGGGAATACAAGGTGTGAATTTCATTAAAGCCCCGCCCTTTGAAACACAACACTGGTCACTCTGCTGTGTAACGAGATTGATGCCAGTTTTGAAGCGTTTGTTTGAGCTGCAGAGGGAGGCTGCAGAGTTCCTCTCATCTAAAAAGCACCGGCTGGCAGACTGATTTTCGAATGCAGCTTAGATTTGCAAACTTGCGTCCATGTCAGACGTTTCCCAGCATCAAAATGTGCTGAATCAAAGCTTGCAAAGGTGTGATTCACGCACACTGTGGGTGCAAGACAGAGTGCTATTTCCAAGAAGACGACGCTGTGGTCGAACAAGCTCCAGGGGGAGTTACAGAAATGTTCCCTCTGCTGTGGTCTGATGAGTTGGGCTCCATCTCTGCACTCATCCAGTTCCACCTGGAGCTCCTCCAAGGAGATTTCAGAGACAATTTTCCTGACCTTGAAAACATCTAAATTTGGTTAGGGGCCTCTTTGCCCCTGTGTAGGTGCTAGTCTGGACTTAAAGTCACCACAGGAGCTGATTGTGATGACAAACTATTGGGGTTTAAAACTGAAAAAAAACCTGTCTAACCAAAGGCTCCATGTAAGAAAGGACAGTCCTGCCTTGGCTGAGGCGTCTTCTTCTTTTTGCAGCAACCAACTTGTGTGAGTCAACTTTAAAAGTATTTGACACACAGAGCTCATCTAGCGTGCTCTCTTTCATCCCCAGACACAAACACTTGAACTTGCACCTACACACACACACGCACACACACGCGCGCGCACGCACACACGCACACACACACACACACACACACACACACACACACACACACACACAAACACAAAGTGGAGTTTGTTCTCCTCGTTTCGTCTGTGCTCATTATTCTCTCCCAGTTTGTTGAAATGTTTCTTGCTGTGTGTGAACGAGCCCTGGAGCAATGGAACAAAAGACAAAACTATATTCCGAAGTTGTGTTTTTTTACATTGGCCGTATTTTTATTGTCGGTGGTTTTGCAAAAAAAAAAGGTCCCCAGCCTGAAGCTGATGCATTTGTAGGCCCAAAGGAAACTTGGGAAGCCCCGTTTTAGTGCACAGCACGAAGGCAGAATGAACTCTGAATGGTCATCATTTTTTGCACCACGCAGGTAAGGTTTCACTCGCGTCTTTTGGTTGCGAGCCGCAACATCATGTGACTGGTATCAGTTTCACCTTGTGAGTGAGTGTGTTTGTGTGTGCGTCAACATGGTAAAAACGAGCTCCTGAATTAGGAACTACAGAGATTACTTCACCAGGTGGCCATTTGCAGGATCATGCAAAACTGTAGTGGCTGATTTTTACAGGGAAGCAAAAGGACGGCTGATGCGCCGGCCGAAGATGAACCTACGCAGCTACTTCCTTTAGCATTGCAAGCTACGACATTACTGGGATATTTGTATTAGTTTCTCTAGAAAAAACTAGTAAACATACTATTAATACTTTTGGAAATATTTCCAGATAATGGTTCGAATTGTGGATTGGGATTAAACATTTGCCTTGGCAGTCTGTGCTCGCTCACCTCTACGCTCGGTTTTCATGTTTGAAGCCTACAGCGTCATGAGTCAAAACAGCTGTACACAATTGCACTAAGTAGCACAAAAGTTTGTTGCTATTTAGTCGTTCTTGCAGACATAAAAACTTCATGTTAACTTCTAAACGTGCAACATGTGGCATCGCCACAAATAACCTTGATGCATGCAAGACATTTTGTTTTAGGAGTTTTGCTGCTTGTCCTCCCTCATGAGTTCCATCGGCGTGGAGGTCTGGCCTCCAAGACACCCTCCTCCTTCTTCTCCTCCTCATCTTCATCATCATCATTGTCTCCTCATCGTCAAATCTTTCCTGAGGTTGACCAGGACAACAGGATGCGTGGGAAAATGATTGTAGTATCAGCTTTTCGTGGAAAATGTTGTCATTTCCATGGAGGAGTAACAGCTGATCGGGCCAGCTGGTCGTAGTGGGAGCAACATCTGGTGTGTGTCCAAGTGAACACAGTTTCTCACAGCAGCACGGCACCATGCTAAGATGTCTATGTTGTGGTGCTTCACGGGCTCCATGTCAGATATGCAAGTACTCACGGCGAACTCAGCAATTCTTAATCCAATCAGAAGCGTCTTCAGTGGCTGCAGACCTGACTGACCCAATAGAAATGGAAGGATGGTTATTGAAGAAAGCAACTAATAAGAAATTCCTTTACTTTAACAGTTGACATGAAAATGCAATAACTAAACATGTAATAATTACCAGACTTTTGCTGTTATGAAAACAGGATGCTCCGCTCGTTTCAGTTTTTTGCTAATAATGCAGGCTGTTTCTTTACATCTGGATTACGGACTGAGCCTTTTAAAAATCATGCCACCACATTTACAAACGGTTACAATCCCCACACTGTTTACTGCCGACTGGTCGTGATGCCTGTGGTTTGTTGAAGGAAGTGTCACCGGGCCGGCGAACTTGACTGTTCAGCTGACCTTCACAGCAACATGCTCGTAACTTTTCAACCATCGCCTCGTCGGCCCCCTGCCCAGTTTAAGTTGGCATCGCATGCCGAGGTTCTTGGCTGCAAATCAGCCAGCTGAGGCCAACGATTCTTGCCTGGATGTTAGTACATATCTGCAGCTGGCACGCAAACGGCGTTTTCTATGGGTTGGGGGTGGGGGGTGGGTGGAGGTTCTCAGCAACAGGTCAAAGGTTGAAGTTTTGCAGCAATGAAAAAGTTTGCGATTTCGCCATTATAGCAGTCACTGGCTGCCAGTTACATCACAGGCCGAGAGCTTCGCGGGAAGCTAACAGAAACACACGGTGTCCAAATGGTGTTTGACAGCAGGCGTGTGTGCGCTGCCGACGTTTCACCGTGCCATGAGCGTGAGCGCTGCAGATGGGTCCAAGTGGGTGGGTTTTAATGATAACGCAACACACATTCACCGATTCTGTATGTCACAAGTTAGTCGACCAACATTAAACACTTGTTTGAGGCAATGAGACCAAATAGGAAGCACGGTTAAACAATTAAACAATTCTGCCTCCGATGGTTGGCGTGTGACTTAACCTCATCCCGTTCTTATTTTCAAAGCAATGCTCTCACGTCTTAGACATTTCATACTAGTAGGTTTGGTGGGATGTTGTGTGTGGTCGTCAGTTTTGTTTGTTTTTGTATTTGACCTCGTGTGAGTTGTTGCTGCAGGAGCCCAAATGTAAACCGCATTGAGTTTGCAATGAAATGTGCCCCATGAATGAAACACGAGGTTCTAATGCGGAGAAAGATTATTGATAATAATGCAGGTGAATTATAATAATGATCCTGTGTGTCCTGTATGATCTCTTCAGTCAGTTCTCTAATACCATGAGATTGGGGCCCTCCATGTTTAGCCATGCTGCTCCTCTGGAATGTAGGTGACCGGTGACTGTCGGTTGGTCTGCTGCTGAGCGCCAGAGTCAAGGTCTCCTTCTCCAGCTTGTATCAAGCAAACTGTTGCTAAAACCAGGCATCTCATCAGATATTGTAATTGAGTAAAAACCCATTAACAAGACATCACATGGTGCAGAAGCTCGAAACGTTTTCATTTACGTCATCTTCATCTCACCTTTACAGTCTTTCTTTTCCTTGACAACTTTTACTTATTGTTTTTTAACCTAACCCGCAACATTTACTTAGCTAAATCACAATTCATCTTTAAAGAAAAATACCGTGTATCTTTTGACTTGTGTGTTCCATCTTTTCGTGTGAAATGTAAATATTAATTCATTATCAAAAAAACGCAAACTGTGGGCTTTTTTTCTCTCAGAAAGACCCCTACAGCATGGAATCAAATATCACATATTTGATGGGCTCCATCGTAGTTTAAAACTGCGGATTCCCAGATTATTATTTTTTTTCACGCGATGCATCATCATCCTGCACCAGTTCGCCGCTCATCAGTTCATCAACCATCTCGTCAAATGAGCAGCTGATCAAGCTGCACGCAGCGCTGATTCGATCCTCGTGTTTGGCACACAGAGCATCAAGCGCGGTTTATTGGCGCATTCTGCTGCTTTTAAATGGAACGCCGTGCCGTCCGCCGGTGTTGTTAACTCATCTCATAAAACGGTCTAATAATTTACTTAACAAATATTTTCCATTCCCCGCCCGGGGCCGCGCAGCCAATGGCTTGTCAGGGGTGCTATTTAAGAAGCGGCCGGTTCAAGGTGGCTCAGATATCAGCGCTCTGCGCGCAACAGGACGCACCGGATTTACGCTCCTCGGCTGCGCTGCGGCGGCTCGTTGAGAGAAAAGTCGGTAAAGAGAGAGAGAGGAGGAAAAAAAAAAAGACGTTTTCTCCAAAAGGAATAAGCGGCCAAAGAGATGAAAGCGTGGCGGGTTCGGTTTCTCTACTTTCTGGTGTTGAACGCGGCTGTGCAGTATGTGACGTGTTTGGAGGAAGAGCTTTCCGAGTCCATTTTTGGTGAGTTGCCAGTCTAACTTCACTTGCACGCACGCACGCGCGCGCGCGCGCACGCACACGTACACACACGCACGCCAGTGATTTTGGGCTTTTACGCCGCCTCAG
>CAAKHG010015583.1:16171-27040 GCA_901007715.1 Dactylopterus volitans | reverse complement strand
GTGTGTGTGTGTGCTGTACAAAAGCTGCTATTTAAAGTGTGTGCGTGCGTGTGTGTGTGTAGTTTGGACACTGAGGATAACGTTTGCATTGTGCGTGTCACGTGTGTGTGAGTTTGCGTGTGTGCCTTAACGCCACTTGATGACCTTCTGCTATCAACAAGAGACCGAAGACGGGAGTATTTTGTAACCATCGGAGTAAAAATGAGGCGTTCAGGCTCCTGTGATCTCAACCGGAATTTCATCGTCCGAGTGCAACCAGGCGCATTTAGGTTTCCATCGTGGCTTATAAACTAAATTCCAGTCCCCCGGTGATGTAAAGCGTTGAAGATGTTTGTTTGGGTCGGGCGACCACCACCCCGCCCCCCACCCTGAACACCAGCACAACCCCCAGAAGAGTCAGCTGACTCTGTCAGGACCAGTGAAAGTTGGGCAGATTATAGTGGCTGAGGTGGCAGGAACAAAGCTGGGAAAACTTGTGGTGGTTTCTATGGAGCTCAGCATGACCAAGTGAACCCCTGCAACCTCTGAGGGCTGATCTAGCTGAAAGGTGGAGGCTCATTTGCTGAGGGGCCACAAGGGGCCGGAGCTTATTGGAGCCAGTCACTCAGCTACTCAGGCATCTGTGACATCTCCGCGAGAACACTACATCAGATTTACACGCTTGACGAAAACATCAGCCACATAACGCTCTTCTACCCACTCCTTCCCTCCCCGGCAGGTAACTTCCTGGACCCTCTGAAAGACTTGTTTGACCAGAAGGATGACAGCAATCGAACTATCGCCAAATTCTCTCTCCGCAAACCATCCCACCCCGATGACGACCTGTGCTACATCATTCCTGGCGATCCCGCCTCCCTGGCAGCCTGCACCTTCAACAGCACTTCCAAAACCTTCCTTGTGATCCACGGATGGACGGTGAGCGGGATGCTTCAGCCTGTTGTCAGCCCCCCCCCACCCGAAGAGTTTTATTCACTTGACTTAACCTGACAAGAAATCAAAGCACATGCTCAGGTTGAAGTCATTACGACCCCATGCTGCTGCCGCTTTCTTGCCAAATGCCCCCAACAATATTCACGCCCTTGAACTTCCTTCAGTGTCAAAGAATCTTGTTTTTATCAGCGTTAACGAGGCAGGTGATGAGTTTGTGTCTTTGGCCTTTCGACAGCTGAGTGGCATGTTTGAGAGCTGGGTGGCGAAGCTGGTCTCAGCTCTGTATGAGAGGGAGCAGACAGCCAACGTCATCGTGGTGGACTGGCTCCACTCGGCGCAGAACCACTATGTGGTGGCGGCTCAGAAGACCAAAGCGGTGGGACAAGAGATCGCTCGCCTCATCGACTGGATTGAGGTGAGCGCACGCGGGGTTTTGGAAACGTTTCACCGTCAGGACAAAGAGGGCCGATTTTCTTAGACTGTCACCAATTTATTCGTAAATTTGTTTTGATTAATTATCTGATTAAATTCAACAACGCTGGGGCCCGGAAGGCTACTTATTTATGACTTGCTGTCACAAATTTTCCGCTCAACAACAAACCAACAGACGCACTTTCATAGCTGCTAGAAAGTCAACATTTTAGTGGACATTATAGTTTGTGGTTTTGGTGTTATGCCAGAAAGGAATATTGCCTGGAGGTGGGCGTTGAGAGTGGAGAGGCTTTGCTTTGCAGACGTCTCTACCTCATACTTTTGGGATTTTATTTATTTATAAACACATTAATATACCTTATTATCAGTGACATTATCATCACAACAACGAGAATCTAGTCATTGTGGTAATTGAGTGGCATGTAGTTTATCACAGAGAGAGGGATTGTCTCAGCTGTTGTTAACACTTATGTTCGTTTGAAAGGAAACCACCAACATTCCTCTTGATAACATCCACCTGATTGGCTACAGCCTCGGGGCTCATGTGGCCGGATTTGCCGGCAGCCATACAGCCAATAAAGTGGGACGGATAACAGGTAAAAATAAAAAATACAAGACGTTTGAAAAAAAAAAAAATACATGTTTAATTTGGTATAGACATGCGACTTAATCCCTGCGCCTCCCTGTCTCTGCCTGCAGGTCTGGACCCGGCTGGTCCCGACTTCGAGGGCGAGCACGCCCACAGGCGCCTCTCCCCGGACGACGCCCACTTTGTGGACGTCCTCCACACCTTCACCCGAGGCTCTCTGGGTCTTAGCATCGGAATCCAGCAGCCTGTGGGCCACGTGGACATCTACCCCAATGGTGGCAGCTTCCAGCCGGGCTGCAACCTCAGGGGGGCTCTGGAGAAGATCGCCAACTTTGGACTATTTGGTGAGATTCCCGACAACGAGTCGGCATTTAATGTAAGAGTTTAATCAGCTGCGGAGCCAGAATTTGTCTCAAGCCACAATCTATTCCTGCAGCATGTCTGATGAATAAACACTCATCATTAGACAATCGTGTGTCTGATATTAGCTTGTCTCCTACACACACGAGCACACACACAGTCCAGCAGCTTCACCCAATGCTGCTCATCATTAATCTGCAGTAGTGGTGAATACTGTTGAGTATCACAATGACTCCATTCACAGGGGTCTGAAACTGAACAGAGGGCCCCAAACTTGGCTGAAGAAAGTGTTTGCAGAGAATCAGATGCAAAATGTGGCTCTTTAGCTGAGCATGCTGGCAGGTGCTTAAGAGTTTAGTCGGTCAATGCGTGTTCTCAGTTAAACGCAGGTGATGGTACTGAACGTGTCTCCCCGTGTTTCCTGCTTAGCCATCACCGACGCGGTGAAGTGCGAGCACGAGCGCTCGGTCCACCTCTTCATTGACTCCCTGCTGAACGAACAGGAAGCTGCAAAGGCTTACCGCTGCGGCAGCAAGGACATGTTCGACCGCGGCATGTGTCTCAGCTGCCGCAAGAGCCGCTGCAACACGGTGGGCTACGACATCAGCAAGGTCCGCAGGGCGCGCAACGTTCAGATGTACACCAAAACTCGAGCCTCCATGCCCTTCAGAGGTCAGTGGTTCTCCAACGCGTCACTTGGGAAGTTGCATTGCTCTCCCAGCGTCAGATTAGCTTGCATCCAGTACGCCAGCCAACATGTATGTGATCATGTTTTGTTGCTCTCTCACAGTTTACCACTATCAACTCAAGATCCACTTCTCCAGCAAGGTCAACCGCTCAGAGATGGAGCCCTCGCTCACTGTCTCGCTGTATGGCACCAATGGAGAGGCTGAAAACCTGGAGCTTAAGCTGTGAGTCATTTTGAAAATCCCTTATAAAAGGGAATTACACCAGCATGACTTGCATTTCATTCAAGTTATGTGAGTTGCTTAGTAGCGGCTGCGCTGTAGTAAAAGACAGCGGTTCGATGCAGAGACCATAAACAGCCATATCATCATGGCTAAGGATGCGCTTTGTAGTTTATGATGAAATGTTTACAGGGTTTAGCTGAATAAAACATCCGTGGCCGTAAGCAACATTTCTTTTTATTTGTGTTTGGCAGAAAAGAGAAAATAGCCACGAATAAGACACACTCGTTCCTGCTGGTGACAGAGAAGGACATTGGAGACCTCTTGATGCTGAAGTTTAAGTGGGAGGAGACAAACGGCTGGTCGGCCTCCAGCATGCTGAAGATGGTTTCTTCCTGGTGGTCCGGCGACTCCGACAGCGCCAACATGGCGGTCCATAAAATCCGCATCCGAGCCGGCGAGACTCAGCAAAAGTAAGCACGAGAATGACTTTCAAAACACGAGAAGAAGGTAGCTTAGGTAGAAGGCAACTGTGCTTCTTTTTTTTTGTCTCGTTGCTGTGGAATGAGAGAAAAAACAAAAAAGAAGCCCAGCTGCTTTGCGCCCAGCCGCCCACGTGACAAGAAGATGCAGTATAAGCATGATGTCTTGCTGCCAATGAAGCTTCTCCAGCGCTCACGCAGACGCCTTATGTCTCAAACAGGGTGGTGTTTTGTGTCAAAGATCCAGAATCTCAAGACTTGACACAGGAAGTCACATTTGTTAAATGTAAGGACGCGTGGAGGATGACTCCAAAACGAACACCCAAAAGGTAAGTTAGACTCTGCAGTTACTCGATTACTGTTGATGTAGCTTCTGTGAACAGACACTCAACTGTGCCTTTGTCTTTGTAGAGTAACTGTGGAGAACCACTGACCTTCTGACCTTGAGGGAACAACACCCTTCTGTCTGTCTCAGCACTTAACAGCGCATCATTTTACACTTGTAACTTATTTTATGCATCAGTTTAAAAAAAAAAAAAACCAACTGACTTGTTTATATTCACATTGGTGTTATTTAAAATAATATGACTGTGAATACTGTAAAGTATTTTTTACAAACATGTTTTTATGACACATAACTGTATCTTTAGTCTCCAAAGATTGTGTGTCACACTTGAGAGGTTGTAACATGGTAGTCATGGAGCTCCTGTTGTGAACTGTGAATAACCTGTAGGCTCTTGTTACTTTCTTTAAGGGAGAGGAAAATAATGTTTAAGATGTTACGGTTAATTGAACGTTATGTTCAATTACCTTACTAACAAAGCATTCACCACTGTGGCTCTCAGCACTGCACGTGACTGCGGGACCAGCATCAGTGTGCCTTTACTGTAAAACAGTCACCAGAAGTAAGCTTGTCTCCTAACGTAGCGCTTTGCTGCTGTGTTTTTACCCTTTTTTTTTTTTTTTTGAATTTTTTTTATCATTGGAAGAAACTTAAACACGTGCAACATTTTTTTTACAGCCACACCTCTCTGCACTATGACACGTTGCTCCCAAGCTGTTACCTCAAAAACAGTGCCTGACATTCTGTGTATTGCGCGTGGACGTGGCCGCGTGGAGCTCAGAGCGTGGTGGGACTCCTGGTATTCTGTGCATATGATTTTAAAAAAAACAACAAAATGATACTCTGCTTTTCATGATGTGCAGAGCCACATCTAAACCTTGGTTCTTCAGAGATCGGTACTGTAATCATTGTGATGTGCTTTCCACCTTCAAAAAAAAAATAGTGGAAATGCTTTACCTTTTGCACTGAGTACAGAGGGCGAGATTGCTAAACCAAGTTACTTGTACATATGATTTAATGTAAATTTCAAAATTCATTTGATGATAGATTTTTTTTTGCAGTGAAGTATGAAAATTGTGCTTCTCTATATATATATATTTTTTATCTCTGGAATCTAAAAAAAAAAGTGCTTTCCTGTAACCCTTTGTAAATACTTGTGAATAATGTCACTGTACTATGTAAAATCTTTAATAAACCAAAACCATTTGAGAGGTCATCCTGAGCCTCAGATTTCTTTTTCGGGAGTGAAATAATATGATAAACACAGTTCTTTTTTTATTTATTTGAACAGAGCATTCCTTGCTTATCATTCAAATGTACGAGCTCAAGGCTGCATGCTCATCCTCTAATGTGGTGTATTTTAACAATCATTTGTGTTTTTGATATAAAAGTGGCAGGAATTGTTTAATTCCTCAAAATAATGATCTGATTTCTGTTTTGTCCTTGCAGCTGTGACACCGCTGTGTTTAGCCGGCTGTGTCACTGTGACCCAAGAGACAAAATCAGGAAGCTGATGACAAATTCCAGCTGTAGATGCATCAGAAAATGTGCTTTTTAGTTATGCAAACCAGAAATGACAACTTTTTTGAGGTGACAAACGTGTTAGCTATCACTGCAAATATGCACATTTTCCATTTGTAAACAGATGAGTAGCTCTGGGCTAAAGGTTACGTCGTTCCCTCCACCTGTGACAGCTTCAAAGTCAATATAGTCTCAGCAAAGTGGAAACTTGGACGCTCATCAAAGCTGAAATTAGCGCTTCACATCAAACAAGGAGAACAAGGACACTGGGAGCTGAAGGAGGAAAGTCCCTTCTGTCTTTGCAGGAGCTGATAGATGGAGTAGATGGAGTGTTCACTAATATGTGGCCCCTGTGAGGTGGCCGACCCCCAGCTGGCAGCAACAGCAGATTCTCCCACATCACATGCATCCTCGGGGGGGTCTGACCACCTGTTGAAATGTAAACAACTGGCACAAGGAATGGCAGACGGGTGACGTCCAGACACGTCGACTGCAAATAAATCTCGGAGGGCGACACAAAGTCAAAAAATAAAAGGGAATCCCTTCGATGTGGACTTGACACTTTCAAAACCCTCATAAATTAAATGGAGTGGATTTGCACGTCGTCATTGTGAAATTTGTCTCGTCAAGGGTGACGGAGATCAAGTGACAGTCGTCACTCCAGGTCACTGGTGTCCAGGGTGCGGCTGCAGAGGCAGACGGTGCAGCCCATCACGGCAGACAGCGTCAGGATGGCCAGCAGGATGGCCCACCAATGAGCCTGCAGATGACAAATCCACAAACTGTAACCCTCTGAACGTGGAAACCACGAAATCAAATCAAATACCGTGTGAAATGGGTCAGTGGATGATGTTTTGACCAGGCTCTCAGATTTCTCAGTGAGAAAAGCTACAACGGCCACAAATAAGAACTGAAACTTGTTCTCTCACTGTTGCAGACAAGACACCACACACTGGTTAGAATCAACTCAATATGAGAGCAGGTCACTGCTATTCAGATATCAGCGCTGAAACGCTGTTTGCATACACAGACATTTCTTCTGACTAACAAGCTGATATATGTTGTCGACAAGTTCAGTTTGAGCTCACTTCAGCTGATACTGCCAGTGTAATTAAGTTTTTGTTCTTCTACTCCTAACTATAAACCTCTTTAGGCCAGAGCAGGTGAAAGAATATTATTCATAAAACTGAAATTCCATATTTTGCAATGCAATTTTTCTATACATAGCACAAGGCTGAATCTATAACTAGTATTTCCCCCGAAGCCGCAATGCAATCCATGACATTCTTAACTGAATTCTTGGGACAAATGTTTCTCCTGATTCAGCAGGGTTGAAAAAAAACTTAGCAACACAGGTATGGTGAAACAACAGATTGGTCTCTGGAGGGAAAGGTTATTGATGCACGAGCTGCTCTGAAAACCCAAATGGGCATTCCTGATTCGCTATGCTGTCACGAGAAACCAACCCTGAAGGCCTCCTCTCACTGAAACACGGACCAAAGCTGAACATCGGGAAATCCGACTAGCGCGCTGAGCCGAGCGGAGGCCGCCACTTTGGGTGAACATCTGCTGCTTCTTTAGAGACGCCCCAGCTGTCGTGCAACGCGATCGTCTTTCGGCGACTTACTGGAGAAGCCAGAAAACCGTTTATCAACTCACGTGAGTCATCAGAGTAACCTGAGGTGCAAATTTGTAAAGTTAATACAACAGACACTTGACGATTTATGTGTGCTCTCAAATGACCTCATCACTGACCAATACTCCAATCATATCATGGTGTTACTCTACAATTCCTCAGAATTAAAACAAAAGAAATTTAAGCACTGCATCTAAATGGAGTTTAACATGAACAGCTCAAACACTGATCAGATGTAGTGGAGCTTTAAATGTAGACACATTTTTTTTACATGCAGCCGTCATTTAAAGCTGCTTCAAGCGGACAGCAAATTATTTGAACTATACTGGTAGGTCCTCATCGAAACCTAATCTCTAGACAAGTGCTTCCCAATCCTGGTCCTCAGGGCCCCCCATCCTACATGCCTTAGATGTCTCCCTGCTCCATCACACCTGATTTCAATGAATGGGTCATTGTCAGGCTTCTCCAGAGCTGAGGCGTCTAGGTGTCTGTTTGGAGCCTGGGTAGAACTGATGAATCACAAGTGAGCAGGCTTTGATTGCCCACAAGCAAAAACTCAGTGTGGACAGCAAAGGAAGACCATCCAGCTTTATTTGCTTATCCGCATTCATATGCATTGTGAGACAATCTGGTCAACCAGACGCCATTTCTCCAGCACAGCTCCATTCTTGTGTGTAAAGTTGCTGATATGATCATAAACTACATCTGGCAAACAGAGGGGGAAGCTCTGGCTCGGATGTCTGCTGGCTGCTGCTCCAGGAGCTGTTCCATAGCCGATGGTTTCCCATTACTCCATAGTACCTCTCGTGGTGAAAAACTTGATGGTACCTTTAAAGTTTAGAAACGCTTAAATAACTGAAATTACTACTGCTACTACTTCGAAAACTAATGATGATAATACACATTTTTAATATGGGGACAGATGTAAACCACCAATCACCAGAGTTGACCATTTTAATGTTTCGTCCCATGAAGTAAACCTTACTTTCCATGGCACTACTCGCATTTCATGTCCTACTGTTTACGACATCTTAAAGTGACACATTACAGTACTTCAACTCATTTCGCTCATGCCACGAGAGCAACATTAGCTGCTCTTCACCTTTAATGCGGCATTCTCCATTTGATTTCTGCTGTCAGTGTCAAATAATCAAACTAATAACGGCGGACGTTCACCTTCATCCACTCCGCCAGGTCATCAAAGTCATCTAGTTTGAGGAAGGAGTTCTTCAGCCTGGCGATGGGGCCGTCTGCATCCAGCACGCGGCAAACATGGAATTTGTCGCAATAGCCTTGGCTCCCCAAACACGGAGCCCCGCCCACCAGGGGTAAAGCCTTTTTCTGGAAGTGACGGGACAGCACGGAAGAGGTGGTGCTGGCACATGTCTCGGGTTTATCTGCCATTAATGCAGAGAAAATATTAGAATATACCAAAATCCAAAATATGGCCAGCTGTTTCAAGCAATGTGTAGGATTAATACTATTATTGGCTTTGGCATCCCCTGGCGGAAGTATAATTTTGCCACAAAACATTCACGTTATAATTTGAGCAGAGAACTGATACAAGTAACATACACAGGTTTTTAAATTGTCTCGGGTACCAAAATGTCATCGTGTCAGACGGCATCTCGCATGCCAGGCTCAGGGTCTACTAATTGGGTGAGAATAATGCAGGAGGGTGACCTCAGTCCAAATTGACACAGGCTGACATGTTGGGACAGAAGGCGTAAACAGATTCCTCGGTCGTCGAGGTTACCGGGCTGCTGGCAGCACATATGGCATTTCTCCCTCATGGAGTCTCCTGGACAGTCGCACTGTTGCAGGCTGTGTTTCACACAAACAGACTCCGTACAGACCTGGAGGAAATCAGGAGGTGAGGAGAGACAAGGACAATTGATTGGCAGGTGACCAGGTGCATCTACAAACTGTCAGCTGGATGTCAAGTGTGTTTTGAAACTGATGCACATAGAACAACAATAAAAAAAATTAAAAACTCGAGAGGTGAGGTCAAAGATCCTTCAAATCTCCTACAAAAGTTATTTCAGCAGAAATAACTTTGAATAACAGCTAACCAGTCACTTAGAATGGATATAACTCACAGTTGTGGATCCACTAAAGTTGAAATGAAACCTGTGATGAATTAAAACATCTGGAGTTAAAATGCTAGAGAAAAAGAAAAAGAAAAGGAAGACCTTTCAAGGATGTACATGGTAACATCTGATCAGTTCTTTCCTCGGTAACTTTGAGCCACAATTGTGGGTTTGTGTAAACTTTAACTTCTTGGATAATGTAACGTGATTGATTCCAGAATATTTTAAACCTAGTGCTTATTAGGAAGAAAACAGGTGATGCTGAATATGACGCACACTGAGCATTGTAGATTATGTTTGAAATTAGTGGGAATTAGCTCCTCTCGTCAGGCATATTTTTAAGGGATTGGGCAGATTTGTCTCTTCGATGATCACACGCTTGGATCAGCGATGGGCGGGGTCACAGAGGAGCTATGTTGCACGTTTGGCCCCACCCATCAGTGATATCAGGAAGTACAAAGAAGTCAGCAAAAGCAAGATAAGGTTTCTCTTTAACTACAAATCATATTCAGCTTTGCTGCTGATATTTTTTAATCCAGGCTAGACAGTTTTTGGCATTAAATGTTTTTTTTTTTTTTTTTCCCAGGCAACTCAGCCATTGTTTTCCATTCACTTCCCTCAAATATGAAAATCAGTCATCAGAGTTGTGTTGGTACTGTGCCACAGTTACAGCTGGACATGTGTTAGCTCACATCAACAATGTGACCATGCATTTTGATATTGTTAATGATGTATTATATTATCCTTTGTTGGCTGATTCTCATATTGTCAAGAAATTGTTATAGAGAAATGAAACATTTTCAGTTTGCTGAAACACCATGGAAAATTAGCAAAATCATGGAAAATTTAAATGCTAGATAATAGATGGGCACAAACATGCAAAAACCTTAAGTAAGAGGTATTTCATCTGAATCTAAGTAGTTTCTGAAACATCTTAAACAAAATAGGCACTCGCTTTTTCAGAGATCCAGAGCAAACTTTGAATCCAACTTTTGTGTTAATGATTGGACAGATTCCAAAACCTGCAACAGAGCAAATATCATCTGCTGATAAGGATCATCACGAGACCCGAGAGCTCCAGAGCAGCTGAAGGAAGCGAGATTGTTCTTTTCAAGCTCGAGAAGGAACCTTCCGAGCAACGACTGAAGCAGTTGAAGTGTGTTGCATCACGCTGTGGTGGATGTGGCTGCCTCACCCCGCTGACGCACACACGGGTGCCCTGACTGCAGACAGTGAGGTTTTCCTTGGCGCTTGGCTCGGGGCAGAGCGGAGAGACGCCAGAACACACACTCTCTCTCTGACAGTCCGTCTCCTCATCGCAAGTCTGACCTGCCGGCTTGAAGCTGCAGTCCTGGCTGCAGCACAGGCCTTGACTGGGACTGATGGGTGGACGGATGAGGGGAAACCAGGTCACACACAAATAGAGACACAACAAGATGGTTGTTTGTTTTTTGGCACACTGTAATGGTTTCAATGTACAACACCTGCAGACTTTTCCGGGTTTGAGGCGACACTGGACTCCTATGGGTTCTTTCGCACTGTTGCTTCTCCTAATCCAAATCCACTGACTAGCTTGAG
>CAAKHG010015582.1:7861-17921 GCA_901007715.1 Dactylopterus volitans | reverse complement strand
TTTTGTTCTTCCGCGAGTCAGATCCTCGGAGCTCGTGATCATAATAAGACCCGAATAACTCTGTAGATGTGTGCGCGTGCGTCTGAGTGGGCGATTCGGTTTGTGTTCATGCATGAGTTGCAAGTGTGTGCATTGTGGAAAAAGAGAATGGGCATCCTCGGCAGTCTTTAGGAGTGTCATACTATGCTTGTGCGGCGACTGATGTTTCTTGTTTGTGCAGTGTTGTGCTGAGCTCTGCTTGGCTCTATAGAGTGGCATTTTTGATGGGGTTTGACATGCTGCAACCGATGTGCACAAACAGAGGCTGCTGCAGAAAACCAGACCGTATTACTCCAATCACAGTGCTGGCAGTCAGACTGACATGTTGAATTTGTTATTCTCCTTTATTTGAACATTCGCTCATATCACTCTGAAGGAGTCACCTCTGTTGGATCTGCTTGCGGAGTCTGATGCTGTTGCTCAGTGTTGTCGAGAAACCAGTGGCTGTCGGTGCCGGAAAAAAAAAAAAAAAACTCCACTGCACTCAGACTTCGTAGGCTACCAGGCTTGGAAAAGAAGAATCACTTAGGAATTGGGGGTCGGTTCTGCAGTTTTTTAAGATTTGCAAATGAATGGTCTCTTATCTGAACTACAGTGAAAGCCTACGCCTCCATTGCTCTATAAGTCATCATGGTTTAGCGTTTGTTTTCTGACCTAGTGAAGCTAATGATTAAAGCCTCATTCAGTTCAGAAGGGACTTTGCATACATTCTATGCCCAAAATACGTGGGACATGTTTGCAAACTGCTGCCATTATAATCAGTTAGAGGGCTAACATGGAGCCCGGCAGCCACATCTATCTCTGTGACATCTCTCTATTTCTAATCATATTCATTCTTGCAATGCAATATAGACCATGATTCATGTTTTTATGATTGTATTCGTCCTAGGTTAGGATGAGAGGGACTGCTGTCTTGGCTAGATATTCAGAAAGTCACAGTGAACTTCAGGGGATGTTTACGTGTTTCCATATGACCAAAACTAAACTTCTCTGACTTTGAACAAAAGTCTTTGATGTGTAAACCTGAGCCCATGGATTTTTTTTTTTTTTATGATTATGATTTGCCACTTATTAGGGGCGGGGAAGAGCACAACATTTTTTTGTTGATGCAGTACCAAGGAATACAGGTCAATTATTCCTGATATTCAGATTGATGCTCACACTAATGCCCACACTGTTTAATCATGAACACACAGGACAGTTTGTCAAAGGCATATATATATATATATATATATATATATATACACACACGCTATTATTTTAAAAAGAAAGGGCATGCATTGGAAATATTTTTGGAATATTTTTTTGAAAACATGTGAAAATAATGATACCAAAACACAACACAGTCCTTAAACATTCTTCTTGACTTCAGTTAAATCAGTGGTTCTAGAAATCAAAAATCAAAATTTCAATTAGTCCAATATTTGGTTGTTTATGACAAAATACTGATATTTTCATCAGGCTTAGTTAATACTTTGAGTTCAGTACAGCTTCAAACAAGTACGGTTAATTCTTGAAAAAAAAAAAACCCATACATTTGTAATGTTAAAGTTTCCATAAAATTTGAGGATAATCAACTATAGTAGTTTGTTGATTGAATATAGGTAACACGATGCTATTTGAAGGCATCATTAGTCTCTTGAAACATATTGTACACTGTGAACTTTCAGAGCGTTACTCTACTTGAGTTTTTGCATCAATACAATCAAGGCTAGAAATGATGAAAAGGAATAAGGAACCCACTTTGACCCTTTATACATCAAAATTCATGTGTACATGTAGGTTCTGTGGAGACAGGTAGAAGGTCTTGTTTCTTCAAGTGCTGGATTGGTGGTCACAAATGTGCTGGGAAACAGCTTAGTAAACCCTGGAATGCAGCATGGAAGCCGGTGAGACGGTGGTTAGCGTCTCTCATTCTTTTTTCTACCCTGTATTCTCTTTCAGAAAATACATACATAAGCCAGACAATGCATTAAACAATGTTTGAGAGCCACTTTAAATGAAGATGGATAGAATTTGTTGCTGAGATAGCGAAGAATCACTTAAGTTACCGGCACGACTGTACGATGTGCGGGCATTGGGGCAAATTAGCATGTCTTTCTCGGTGTCATGTTTATATCACTGCCAATCGGAGGAGTCGATAAATATCCATGACTACTGCAGTTATTTGGGTCAGGAGTGGATATGGCTCTTTCTCAGTGTGAAAGGGGATATACATAAACAATACACACACACACACACGCGCACACGCAGGCGTTGCCGCCCGCCCTCACCCCCCTCCTAAGACTACCCTGCATACTTGAGCTGACATGGTTTCTCATGTTTCTCACAGTTTCTCAAGTTCTAAATTATGATTTGTAACAGTCTGTTTGGTTCTAATCAAATGGCAAGAGCAGAGTCATTTTAATTTCATTACCACTGTGGTTATTTTTAGCTCAGAGTGCTTATGATCCTTCTGGTGCATTGCAAGAGTTTGACAAGTCCTATTATTCACACAGCCGCTCATCCTCTCAGCCTTTATTTTTTTCAAAGCAACCTTTCTTGCATGTCATCACACGCACTTTTTTAGCCGCATGAGAAGGTGGCTGTGATTTTACAAGCAAGTCCGTCTGCTGCGATTATACGAAGGATGATATTACCCAAAAGAAAATTTAACAGTATGCACAATTAAGGTGGAAAATTGTAAATGCCCTTGCTTGGTGGGATGATATTACCACGATTAAAAGTCTTTTCAAAAGCCAATTTTGAAACATTCAGTGTGCTATCGGAAGTTTTACAAACACAATTCGTGATATGTGATAACAGCTAAACCAGCTTTTACGTGAGGTGTTCAGTGCTCGTGTATCAAGTATGACAAAAGTGGAGGAAGGCTAACTTTTGCGCACTTAAATAACTTGACAATTTCAATCAATTAAATAACTTACACTTATAAACGCAAATATTTTTTCTCTTTTCGAGTATCTATGGATATATTTGTCCACATATACGTCTGTACACACAGCTGTAACATGGTATCTTAGAAATGCATGGAAGGAAAGTCTTGGGTCAAAGGTCAGTGTGACCTCAAATCTGTCTCTTTTGTGAACACGATATCTCAGGAGAGCATGGAAGGAAAGTCCTAAAATTTGGCACCAATGCTAACTCAGGTTGAATAATTATTTTAATTTGGTCGTGAGAGTTCAAAGGTCAAGATCATTGCGACTGTAAATCTGTCCCTGTTTCATGAATGCAATATCTCAGACACACTTGGAGGGAAAGTCCTCAAATTTGGCACAAATATGAACTCACATTTAAAGATGAGCTGACTTGATTTACATGGACAAAAGGTTAAACAGACTTCAAAAAAGCAAAATTTTGGCTGTATCTCTAAATGTTATACACTGATTACAGATAAAATGATATGACATGACATAGTGACATTTTGTAACAAAAAGGTCAGAGATCAAATTTGACCCATTCTCTATGAATTTGGAGGTCTTTCATTTCGGTGTGGGCTAAAGGCTGAGCTGATCAGAGTATGCCAAAGCAAACAACCAAGAGTTGGCGTTTCTAGTTTTCCTTTTCTGAAATAAAAATCAAAAGTTTTCATTGAGAAACTTTTGGCGGAAAAGGTACCCATACCAACAGTGACATAAAAGCCAATCAAGAGTCCTGGACACTGGAACGATGCCACTCTCGACAACACAGATCAGGTGGACCAGCTGAGGAAGGAGACCATCAATGTTCTTGAAAGCATCAACAAGTCCTCGCTCCCTAGTAGGCTAAAGCTCTGATGCCTTCAGTTTGGGCTGCTGCCAAGGCTGAAGTGGCGTCTAACCATCTATGAGCTCCCAATCTCAAAGGTTAATAACCTGCTCATTTGCCAACAAGTGGCTGGGTCTCCCCCCCGGTGCTTTAGCAACATCACTTTGTAGGGAAGAGGCATTCTGGAGCTTCCGGTGTCCAGTCTGACAGAGGAGTTCATGAAGTATGGCTGGAAATGACACTGAGTGAATTCCATGACCCATGCGTGTCCAAACAGCCCCTACCCTGGTGACAGGAAGGAAACGGACCCCCAGCGGCAGCTACGCAGCAGGCAAAGTCGGCCCTTGTACACTGGGACATTGTAAGCAACATGCAGCAGGGGACTGGAGGCCTCGGCCTTGGAGAGAGCAGACCATCGTGGCACAAGGTAACTTCAGCTCAGCGTCGAAGGCTGGTCGTCGAGGAGTTGCGCTGCCCAGAGCAGGACCCACAAATGCAAGGGCCGTAGGTACGCCAAGCTGACAGCTGATGCTGAGCAAAGCGGCTAGAAAGCTAAAATGTGCCCAGTGGAAGTCGGCTGCGGAGGCTTTGGGGGCAGGTCAACTACCAGGCCCGCCATCAAAGCCCTCTCAGGTGCAGCTGAGCAGGCTGGTTGGTGGCTCTGGGTAAAGAGGAGAGACACTTGGGCCCCAAAAATAACACCATAGGCCTAAAAAAAACCCGTCATGACAGAATACGCAGCAGGGCTAGGGGCAAAAGGGGGCGCATCTGGGACGCCAGATGTCGCAGATGAGCCCTCTTGAGGTGTTGGGGACTCGTCATTGAAACACCGCTGAAGGATGGTGTCCTCCTGATGACCTCAGTGAAGCTCTTGGCCCCCCGCCCCACGGTCCACTTACATCTAGAGAACCATTTGATCATGTCATGCCATTTGATCTCTGCAGTATTTCCCTTTTTTGTTGAAGGCACCGCAGTCTGAGCTCTATTAGAGGAGAAAGTCCTGTGTGAATTTTTTGACTTTGAAAAAAAAGATGGCAAATAGCTGTATCAAAAGTTTTATCCACAGGTCACGTGACATTTGTCTGTCTGTGTCTATTTCTACACAGTGTAGATCTGAAGTGTGATTACTGATTGAATGACTGTATTCTTTGTTTGAATTTTTTTTTTTTTGTCATAACAGGGCGTTGGCCTGCCATAAAATGCGACACACTTTCAGCCCTGTATTTTGCTCCTCAGATGGGTTAAATGAAACATATTGATGGTTGTTAATCAGTTCGGAATTGTTTCGAGTTGCGATTGACTCAGTCCACAAATTCATCTGAACATTTACAGTTTAACCTCCGTTTTTTTCACCGTTAAACAAACCAACGGGAACACCAAGAGCCTCTTTAACGTTTCTATCACTTTTGTGGTTAAGCATCAAACCCCCGTGTGCATAAAGAGAGAACCTGACTTTTGGGACAGAGCAGGGAACATTTATATTCCGTTCTTTTTACAGTACTTTCAAAGTGATATGGGACCCTTGGCCCTTCTATCTGCAATGCGTCTTTCTGCCACGGAGGCATCTGGATCACAGAGCTGTGATGAACAGAAAACTTTAATGATTCCAAGTCATGCCTTGCAGGTGGATCTTTTATACCATGCTGCATAATGTATATGATGATCTTTCCAACGGGCAATCCTGCAACCTTCGTGATGAGGGAGAGTCTGACTGATCATGGGTCATGCTAATTAGCAGGATTCCTCAAGACTTGGAGGGGGATGCATTCTTTAACGCTGATGCCAAATGCTTTATTTTTTTTTCCCATTTTCTTTTAATCGTGGTCATTCAGATGCTGAATTAAGGCAGAGGGGTCAGTCGCCAAATTAGTGATTAGTGTAGTTGTAGTTTGTAGTAACTGTCAAATGAAATGATACGAATGAAATGCTTCTGCAGAGCCGCAGACCGACGCTGCCCCCGGATTTCCCCTCATGCCATGTCCAGCGCTCTCATTAGTTCTCACGACTGCTGCTCGCCGTAGACTGATTCCAGATAATAAGCGGGCTAGATATCTGAACTCAGCGATACACTGGTGAGCTTCTGCACGGGCGCCTTTGAAGAGTTCTCACGTAGCAATCGGTGGCTGTCCGTTTGGCTCCAATCTGGGTTTTTTTTTTGTCGGCAAGATTCCAAATTTTGTAGATGAGTGAAAAATCTGGCTGAAATCATATACTGCTAACGCTTTTTTCGTGATTCTCATCTCCAAGCATGTCCTTCTAATGACTCATGTCCTCCTAATGACTCATGTGATGTTCTGGGTGGGTCAACCACTTATATGTGACTTCAATGACTCTGAAGACCCCTTCGTCCTACAACTAAAAAAAAAAATTCTCACTTATGTTTTAGTGAAATGTAATTCCTGTTTGACCTTATTTGGAACATTTTTGTCTTTGAGACCTAATTCCAATGAATGGGCCGTTCAGGCTTCTGTGAGCTTGATGATGAGCTGATATTTGAATCGGGTGTGTAGGAGCAGGGAGACATCTAAAACGTGTGGGGTGGAGGGCCTCGAGGATCCGGACTGAGAACCTGGTCTAAGCAGAAGAGAGATTGGGTTAGGTTTAGGGAAGAGATCAGGGTTTGGATTGAAATTTGGTTGAACCTGTTTTCATGGTTAGAATAATAACATGGTTAAGCTTTGGTGACAATGGCGACACCTGGTTTTGATAAAGACTCCCTTTTGCAAACGTGAAAATATGCATTTCCTTGAACATTTATTTATCGAGGGGCTGCCCAGTACAACCACAGTCGGAGCTGTTGCCTACTGAGCAGCTCTAGCGCAGTAGTTGAGATTAAGGGCCTTGCTCAAGGGCACTTCAGTGGTGGCAATGAGGGAGGTGCAAGTTGTGCTTCATCACTCTTCACCCCAACCAGATCTGGGATTCCTTCTAGTCACAAACTGTTGCATCACATGAGTGAACTCACGTCTTTCAGTTTGAAATCAGGTGCTGCCTCAACCAAACCATCACCCCAGACCATCCTCTGAACACTCAAAATGCGGTTTGATTGGACATTTTTTGAGTGAAAATGCATGTGCTCCATACAGTTTGGCAGACTTCCTTGACAGTTTCAAATCTATTATTGTGCTCTTGATAATCTCGTTGTATTTGTTAACGTCATGCCAGAATTGTAATGGAAAGGCTCTTGAATCAAGTGAGAGTAAGAGAGTTGAACAATCAATACTAAGGTGAGCGTTCCAATCATTCAAAGTCGTCTTGAATGATTTAAGGTAATATGGCATCACCGCATGTACCAACATAAAACACGAAAGCCCAGGAGGCTTTAACAAGTATTAGATTCCAGGGAAACATGTGCGGTGATTGATTTTCTTTGGAATGTGTGGGGAGTGTGAGAGTCTCGCTTTATGACCCTGCGCCTGCAAATTAGTTCGTTCAGTTTGCTTTTGTGCATGCACAACCCAACACGCACGAGTAAGTCACGAGCCGAGCACGCAGGGAGCACAAATAAGCGGCTGAGTGAGAAGATGGGTAGGGGAGGGGCCGGAGCTGTGACAAATGACCGGGGTGTCATTACTAAAGGGATGGAAAGATTCGTCTGCTGCTTCGAGGCAAGTCAAGGCAAAACTGTGTGCTGCAGGCTGTCTTTGTGCCCGATGACTCGCAGCTGATGTCTTATCTTGGCCAGTCAACACGAAGGACTAAGACTGAGGTCTGACTGAAGAAAAAAAGAAAGAAAGAAAAAACCTGTTATCTGAATGTGTGACACAAAAGATGCTACAGATTGGTTACAGACCTACTTAATTTGTTCAAGGTATTTCTAAACATTAAGGCTTAGGGTGAGAAAGAGAGAGTCACACAAGTGCAGGAGACCACGAACTTGCTTGAAATGTGTCCGAGATTATGCTTGAATAAAGTGCGAGCATGTGTTTCACACGACTGTCAAAGTATTTGTTGTGTGCACAAAATGAGCTGAGCAAAAATCGGATTCTTTCTTGGCATAGGATGACTTTTTTTAAACAAATTTTCCGGTGCAACTGTAAAATGTAGTTGTTGTTACGAGCATGGTCTTTGATTAGTGGAGCTAATCTGTGGAACCAGATGTGCTCGAATAAATAACTAGAATTATCATCCTGAGCCTGTATGCCTCTGCCAACCAGCGAAGTTGCACTTCATATCAGTTTCTGTCCATAAAACGGTCTATGCGCAACGCTTTTTAATGAACTGCATCAAATGGATTAAGACAGACGTCATCACTTCCTCATTACATCCTATGAGACATTAGTCTGAAATGTTGTAATATTAGCGCATGACTTCTGCCGCTTCACAAAGCATCCATTCATTCTTTTTTGATGTCACAAAGGACAATGACCTTTGACCGCTGACAACCAAAAAGTAATAAGTTCATTCTTGAGCCTGAGTTGACATTTGTACCAAATATAAAGACATTTCTTCAGGGAATTGCTAAAATACGGCATTTAAGAGAATGAACCAGGTCAAAGTGAAGATAAAATTTGACCTTTAGGGTTCCAAACACTGTTTCATCCATTTCACATTTTTTTTGAAACATTTTTATGACATTTTGCCATAATCAGCAGATGCTACAGAGAGCTGTCGCCTGAAAATGTGTTTTTTGAGTTTCAGCGTCACCTTGACCTTTGACCACCAAAATCAACCAGTCATCCATAAGCCTCAACTTGCATTTTTGACATATTGGAAGACTCTCCAAGAATAGGACAAATTACTAAAATGTTGACCTTTTTACTCACAAATGTCATTCTGTGATGTCATGTAATTATATCCTTTTAGGCATTTGCATGGACTAATCAGCAAATTACATTCAGAATTATGGCCAACAAATATGTTGTTAGGTCACAGAGACCCTGACCTTTGGCCTCAAAATCTAATTAGTTCATCACAGAGCCCAACCTGACATTTGCGCCAAATTTGAAGATTTTCCCCTGAGGTATTCTGGAGATATCACATCCACAAGACAGACCACCTGTGACCACACTCCAACGTTTGGACGGACAACTCAAAAACATGATGCTCCCAGCCTTGAATATCCACAGCCATAAAAGCACAGCACTTGACAACAGTTCTGTGGTTTGGAGAGAACTTGATGACAGGGGATAGCTTGTGATCATAATTCCACTGCTTTTGGCAGTAAGCAACAAAATCATTGCAACTTTTGCGTTGAAAAATGCAAAACAAACTTTCCGGGAAATGACCTTCGATGACCCAACAGTGTCACACTGAATAACGTGGATAAACCAATTTGCGCTTCAAACAACTGAAGGTCCAGACTTGCTAGACTGGAAATATTATATTTCCCCCTTCAAGGACAAAAATGTCGCGGTGAGTTGTAGTCTATGTGCAGCTATGGAAATCTTATCCACATTAAGGAGTAGGGATTCAAATCTTATGACGCACCGAGCAAAGAGACACACTTCTACAAAACTAATTGCTAAAGAGCTCAAGGCTAGCTAGAGAATCACTCCATCCAAACAGCCAAGGCTTGATGTTACACGCCCGAGGACTTTCTCCTTCACAGCCTGTAATGCAGGGAGAACTAAACCCACTGATTGACAGGTATGTTGTCAAAACCTTTATAACATTCATTTCACTGGTCCTATTGTGATAAGAAATGACTGTCACTCTGCTAATAGGGTACTATTTTGGTTAATTTTATCAGCGGACTGTTCAGTGCCATTCATCTTCAGACATCATTTGACAAACGGCGTCTGTGCGGTCGTGTTACAAGCAGCGATCATCCGCCACATTTTACGCCGACTCGTGTCACCTTCGGCAAGCTAGCATCTAACTGATGGTAGACAGATAAACCTTCCTCACTGAGAGGCGAGAAAATGAAAACGTTTGCAAAGTTAAGCTTTGGAAAAGAAAGAGAAGCTGTGGAAAAAGAGGTAAATGAGAGAAAGGGGAGGTGAAAGAGATGACAGCAGTTACTACACACAAAGAAGTCTCAAGCCAAAGAATGAAATAAAGAGCCTGGATCTAATTTTACTCAATGATTGTCATCACATAGGTGGGAGGCACAAGTGAGGAGTCAAAATGACTGATAGTGAAGACAGAGGAGGAGACAGGACGCGGAGCTGCAGATGACAGTGTGATGTAGGCAGCTTACTATGTTGAATGTAAGGAGACAAGAGGATTTTATGGAGAGACGAAATAAATGATGGCGATTCTTGAAATTGAAGCTTATTCTCTTTTTCGGTCTCTTTTGAAATCCCAGTGTATAAAAGCGTCAGCCACTGTGTGT
>CAAKHG010015576.1:27076-42370 GCA_901007715.1 Dactylopterus volitans | reverse complement strand
ATATAGAGGCAAATATATTTGGTGTTCTGGGATGCGTTTGTGTGTTGTGTTCCTGTGATGGGTTGCCCTTCTCCACAAAAGGCTCAAGTTGAAGTGTGAAGCCTTTGCAAGTGAAGGAGACGCGAGCTGCAGTAAGAGAGATCTGCAGCTTGTATGTTCCCCCTGAATCTCAATTTACAAATCTCTGTCTCTTGTCTTACTCTCCCAGCTTCTCTGTCGTTTTATCCGCATCCGCTTGTCTTCTCTAATCTCCTTTCTGTGCCCCGACTCAGCTTTTTATCAGCGTCCCAGACAAGGCATTAAAGTGCTGAATGGGGGAGTATATTTAGTTATGAATACCCGCTGCGATAACAAACACAAGACAGGACGGAGGTCATTAAAATGCACCAACATAACACCAAGTTAAATTTAAAGTGTGGTTGTTTTGGTGCAGTTTTTGGTGCATTGCAGTAAAAGTCATGTGTTTCCTCTCATGTAAAAAAAAAAAACACATGAAGACCACCGGTGGACAGCATTAGAGGACGCTGTTGTATTTTTTTGCACGTGATGGCAAAAATATCATTCCATTGATCCATGGTTGTAAGCGAACCTCTTGTGGAAGGAAATTTTGTTTGGGCTTAATACAAGCCGACTTAATCCTAACTAGGGGAGCTTTGAGAAAAAGTTGCATATTTTGCACAAGAGGAATTCTAGACAATGTGCTCATACAGTGAGCATATATTTGTATTCATGCTCTCAATCCACTGTTGCATAACAGATTTGATATTTCTGTGAATTGGTATACTGATGTAGCCAGGTTCCAAAATGCATACATTCCATGTAATATTAATGTTTTCCTCCCAATTCCTCTTCAATGTCTTATTGAGTCCAGCATCAATTTCCATGCGTCTATGCTGCAGATGTTTAGTATTTGTGTTTAGGCTAATTTATGTTGTTTCTTACATTAATTCCATGTGTCAAACTAGAAGGCATCTTAGCCAAACTTGTATGTGTGTGTAATATATATATACACACACACACACACACACACCACTTCACTAAGTCTTGTGAAATTCAGCACAGTAATTTTTTTTTGCTGAACAACAGAAACGGGTAGAAACAAAACTTCCTTGGTGGAGATCACAATGGTTTTTCACAGTATTTGGATCCAATTGGATTTCAATATTCTGATGACACATGAAGTTTTACAGTGTCTCTTTGGAGATGCTAGTAAAAAGCAACAAAGTACATACGCCAGCTTTATATGCCAACAGGGTGAGACCAAACACTTACCTCGTCCCATTCTGAAGTGAAAGAGGGAGATTTCTCGAGTCTTTTCTTGCCAGTGCTACAGTTAGAAACAGATTCGCTGCGATTTCCCAGTCCTCCTCCTTCCTCTTCACTTGGAGGCGACACAAGCAAGTCTGAGTCCGACTTGGAGAGGCTGCGCGCCAGCTTCAGGTCCCCAGGGGGGCGCATCCTTCCAGCGCACACTGCCCCTGCCCCTGCCCCCGAGTCCCTTGGCTCCTTGTTCACGGTAGCATAAATTGCTTTTGGATCACAGTCTGTCAGGATGGCTGCCATACTGGGGCGACTGGGTGGCTTTGCTGTTGCTACGACTTCTTCCTTTGCTTTAACAGATCCTCTTGATTCAGGCTGGCCCTGGCCAGGTGGTAGAAGCCTGAAGGGCTCCTCTCGGCAGTCAAATACAGGGGAGGATCCGTGAAGGAGACCAGTGAACTGCTCTGGGACACCTGCTCCCTGATCCTGGCTGAGCTGGGAGTTATCTAGAGAAAGAGAAATGAAATGACAAGGTCAGTGAAGACAGGGGATAGTTTGTGAGGGCTGGAAAGTGGACTTCTGACTGAGGGGCAGATCCTTAGTGCACGGCTAATAAGAAACCGCCCACACAAGCCCTGAAACAGCTCAGTAATTGTTTCCTACAAGGAGTGACAGAGAGAAAAACAAGGAGAGAGAAATCTTGGAGAAAGGAGCGGGCGTATGTTGGCTAGAGAAATTACAGAATTCCACACCCAGCTTGCAGCCGCCTGATGACGATCTGCTGGTGCCTGACTCTGCCTGTGATTTATAAACAGGCTATGTCCTAAGTCCATCTTCGTAAATGCCTTCCTCTCCCAAGCCAACTTGTCCTCCAGTTCACTGACAATTCCCCCGAGCAACTGGCTTCATTTTCATGCAAACACCCGACATTACACAAACAAGAAAATATGGGGGAAATGAGCAGGACTCGGAAATATCACCAAGAGGCGTTGAACTTACAGTACTAGCCTTCTTCAGCAAAAACCACTCCTTAATGAGGCGTAGCTGCAAGTGCAATTAAAAACAATTAGATTTTCCTCCTCCTCACCCAAAGGAATTAATGCCACCTAAGCCTCTTTTCCGCAATCATATCATCCAGCTTGTGACGGCGCTTGTTGTCATCTATGCCTTGGCTTTGAAGGCCAAAAAGAAATAGGGCTAATTCGTGCCCAGTTCTGTAGTCGTCTGACTTTACTCTCCAGTGATGCGTGTTGTTTTCTGCCGTGTGACCAGCAGCTCTCTGTGTTCTCTGACTTCTAATTCTGGACCCTAATGGTGGCTCAGGAATGGAAATTTGAATCGCCCCATCCTCCAGCAGACAGACTCCTGATAATTAGTGCTGTGACACATGGTGAAGGAGTGTGTATGGAAGGTGTGTGTGCGTGTGAGTGGACTGTCTCTGTCAGGGTGACAGGGTCACGGTGTTTGGTGACAGCGAATCTGGGGCAGAGATGCCATGGAGAAAAACAGGGATCTGCTTGCCCCTACTATCTTTTAACATACAATTCAAACATGAAAAAGATGGAGCCTGCTTTGCAAAGTTTGCCTCACCTATAACTGTCTCATTAACATTTCAGGGGCCACTTACAGAGAGGAAGTGTGAAAAACAACGCCCTTTCAAAACTTACTAAACACATCAGCTTCTAGGGAAAGTACTTGTTTGTGTGTGATCTAAGGGGTGAGTGAGTGTACTAAACACAGTACGTCAGGTGGACCACAGCCAAACAACCACACCTCCTTGGAAGCGGAGTGTGAACATCCTATGAGCAGTCTGGTTCCAACACATACTGTTAACCCCTGCAGAGACCGGTGCACCCTCTTCTCATACACTTCTACTGTGGAAACTGCATACACACGCAGTCTAAAGTTATTGCAGGTCTTATAGACGATTGACGTAACTGCAGGGGCGCAGTGACTGTTTCACTTGGCGCTGTGAGCATAATATCTCACTAATGATGTCATGTTTGTTTTTTGCAGACACTGAAGTCGTGGCGCCACTTGTCAGCCCTCCATCTGCATAGTCCGACGTCAATTCATGCTCTGCCTGTGGAAAAACCGCTCTGTAGCTGGAGGACTGCAACTCTGGGTCATGAACTGCTGAAAGCCAATAAGGAAGCAAAGGACACTGTATTGATATGAGGCCCTTGACAGTAAAACCAGCAAATATCTCAAATGATTTCCAAATTGACAGAGCAGCTCCATACTGTTTTAAACATAAATGTGTTGTCATATTGAGCAGCGAACACAATAGATAGAACTTAAAATCAACAGGCACTTTCTGCTGCTGTGCATCCATTGTTGCAGCGAGCGTAATTTGAGCAATACAAATGACTGTATATTTCTGTAGCAATCATTCACAGCTTTAAATGCACCATGCAGTGTTTATATGACCCGAGAGAGAACTGAAGCAAGTATAAAACTAAAGCTAACATCGATGTCAAACTTGTGTGAAAATATTCTTAGTCACTCTTGTTAAGGTTTATCTAGAAAGGCAGTAAAGGGACTCTTACTTTAACGTCCTTCAATCAGCTGCTTTTACTGGACATTTGGGTTTACGTCTTTATCGCTGCTGAAAATAATTGTAAGCCCCATGTTTATTATTAAAACCGCAGGATGCTACCATTCAGAAATATCCAGTGCAGGTCCTGTGTGCACTGCGCAGAGGTGGAAACCTGTGGGGAAAGACTAGCAACCATGTTCCTGCTGAGAACAGCAATGTGTTCGGTGACAGATGATGAACATCATGGTATCGCTGAGCGTGCATAGATCCCCCACCTGCCACAGAGCGCGGAGAGGTCCACACAGCGGCGCGAAATCAGATCTCTGATGGCTTTTCCCACAATACAAATCATGAACACATGAGCAGAACTAAACCTTTCGCCTCAAACAGCTGTGCAGGCTTATGTAGAGCAGCATAGTGGGAACCTTTTAACTTGCCAACGTTCAAGAGCAGAAAAGGGAAGAAAAAAAGAAAGAAAAAAGAAAAAAAAACAGTGTTATGCATGAAACCCAACTTGTGGTTTCTGTGGCTTTAAAAAAAGGAATGGAGAATATAACTTAGGGGACCATAAGGAAGGGAAAGGGAAGTGAACAGGCAGTTGGTACTTGGAGTTTGTCACTTTTCCAAAACATTTTCACAAGAATTGTCAAACTACGGTCCTGTGGGAAAACCGCAAATACTGGTGATGAATGAATGATTCATTCAGTTTTAATGTTATAATTCATCTGAGTTGATCCTTTGAGGAGCTTTTGCACTAATCCTGTTATATCAGTATGCCAAGTTCTGTGTCCCTCCAAACCGTCTGACTTATAAACTTGTCTGCAAACCATCAATCAAAATTTCTAATTTGGTCACCAAAGGCTGAAAAAGGCTAACTGCACAAACAGATCCTCAGAATGTGCCTCCTTATCAATATCAAGAAATATATTAAGCAATAAAATCAAGAAACTATGTGCATAGTGCAGAAAGGACTTCCTGTTTATGTACAATTTAAGAAGTCAATTTCAACAAGTTCAGATATTTTTATCTGACTTTTAAGACCACTTTAGTCCCTGCAGCCATTCAATTCTTCGTGACATTATCTGAAATTGCCAACAAAAGCAAATAAAAGGTGCAAAGGCTACATGCAGCATAACAAATCAGTTTCCCTTCATACATGCATTTGCATTATCAACTGTAAACATATTCCAAAAATGATTATTCAGTAAGTTTTATCAGTGTAAGTTAAAACCCAGAAGCCATGGTCCTAACCTCTGCTCCATGCATGACTGGATGACGCGGCATATCCAGCTTTAAGAGGGGATGTGGCTCTGAGATAGGAATCTGACAATCTGTTTTGGAATTCTGTTTAATATTGGCAATGGAATGAATTTTGCCCACTTGCCATGGAATGTCAGTCAGCCTGCACCCGACGAGCCAAAGCTGCTCTGCTGCTCGAGAACGCCAATCATGCATTCCCTGGCAGCACGAATCTGAGCCAGCCTATCTCACCCTGCACACTCAGATGTGTCTCTCCCATTTCATTGACTTGCTTGTCGTGTGATTTTCAAGTCTGATGCACCCTGCCCATCTTTGTTGACCTTACAGCATAACCAGCAGCAGTTGTTCTTCCTTATTAAGTTACTAGAATCGGGAGCTCAAACTCACCTACTGGTGCCAACGGGCCCACCCGTCCAGGAGGGCACAGGGTGTCTTTCATCTTGCCTGGGGCTCTGAGGTCATTCGGGGCGATGGGTTTACGCTGAAGTTAAACGGATGGAAGAGAAAAGCTAAGTTTCACAACCTGCCAATCAAAAACAACATGCCCAACATTTTCTAGATTGACGGCAAGATACGAACGATGAGTCCCGGTTAGCCAATTAATGGCTCAAACAATTAATTCAGCCAGCCTAACATGAAAAAAGGATGCTGTCACTTTGATTGTCCGCATGGAGATACTGATGGTGGGCTTTACCTACTTCAACTATGATGAGGTTTGTATCAGAGAGCTGCAGATTAAAACATAGGAGGATGCCATGCTGCTAATTTATTATGATCAGGCTAGTAAGCAACACCGTTAATCCAAAACATACATAAAAACCCACAGATATTTCAGGCAGCAGGGGGGCTTGTAAGTGGGTAGTCGCAGTAATGAATGCTCCTAAGTGGATAACAAATTTTAATATGTAACAAAATGAGGCATGACTACAAATAGTGCAGGCAGCTTTACAAACACTCGCAGCTCTGAGGGTCACTTAAAGACCAACTGTCTCTTGACATGAGTCAATCTCTGATGATAAAGGAACGTCATACTCATTGCATCATCTGCAATGATCATGTGACCAAATCCAGATATGCAACTTAAACCAGAGCTGCTTTCTGACGCTCAATGGCTAAACCTTGATCTTACAAAAGAATCGGGGTGCTGGTACAAATGAAAACGTATTTCCTAAATTTAGCTTATTGTTTGATTCAGAGGGTAAATTTGCAAAGATAGAAGATATTTGTATATACCTGAGGTAGAACACTGTTGGAAGACTGAGTAGTGGTGTTGTCATCTAAAGAGAGAGAGGACATATGAGTTAGGACTTGGATTATGTATCAACTGTGCTGATTGTCAGGACAGACATTATGCTAAAAGAACGAGTGATGTATAATAAAATTATATCTTATGCATTGCAGCATACCTGGCTACAAGTCAGGCAGGCTTTTGATTTATCTCTCTGCCATTTAAATGATGCTGGGTAGGCAGACATGAAGCCATTTTGAAAGAGATGATAAAGTAATCATTTAACATTCTTGACCAACTAAAGAGTGGAGGAAGAAAAACAGCCAAGTCTTTCTACAACCATCCCCTCTCCACATGGGAGAAAGGGCAACGGGGAGCGGTTGGGCGTGCATGCGTGCGTGTGTGCGTCATCGGCCATCATAGTCCAACCCTTCAGTTTCAGCAATATTTTCTAATGGTGCTAGTGATGTTGACTAAGCTGGAAGGCCTGAGGGGGTGGTTTTAAAACATCTACATCAAGAGCGAAGGATCAAAATGGCCTCTTAATTTAATCCCATTTAATCCAATTATATGCAGTGCCATTCACCAGCTACAGCTCGGGAAGGCCTGCTTATGTACTGTATTGCGCACACTGTCAAGACAAGGGTTAACTGTGTGTTTGGGCTCTCTTGCTTACCGGGGCAGGAATGCATTCACACTTTGTGGTGTTCAGACAGCAGGCAGAGCTGATCAATTTTGCCATAATCCCCCCACGAATGAGGGGTCACAGATATGTGACAAGGGGAAGATATGTAGTTGTGGAGCCAGGAACAGCTCTTGAACTTTTTTTGATCCCCAGTCTGCACTCTGCTATAGGTCTTGCATACACTGATGCACCACACTTGTTACCTTTATGGAACTGGGGCTCCTGGCTGGGCGGTGGGACTTTGGTCTGTGCAGTTAGCAACAATTCGTATGTGTGGTCCTCCTCCTCTTCCGCCGGCTCTCCTCTCTCGTCAATACTGCTGTTAGTGTACAGCGCCTGCGAAAAAGAAACAGAGAGCAGAGGTGATTTGAAGTTAAGGGAAAGATGATTAAAAAAAAAATGCACGGAGGTCTTGTTATTTAGTGTCAATGCTGGCCAATGTCCGATATAAAAGTGAGGGGAAAACAGTGAGTAAAAGCAAATGTTTATTCACAGTGAATCACCCAGTCGTCACTGTTTTTCACTTCACTTCCCTCCCCCGTTCACATCCCCTGCTTGTGTTCCCATTTTTCACCCAGATGAATATATATCAAGAAGTCGTTTGATTTGAGCAGTGGCCGTGAAGAGAACAGTCATGAAAAGAGGCGTTGCTAAAAAAGCACTGGTATTCTGAGCAACAGAGTATCATTGTCCAACCACATTTATGTAATTGTGCCATGTCCATCCTTTCAGAACTGATTTTTCAAAGCCATTCATGCTGCCATGATCATTTATGAAGTGCTAGAGGTGGTGCACATGAGATTCTCTGGATTTAAATGCCAACACTTCTTCTGGTTTTATAACATTAGCTTCTCACCTCTGAGCTCACCTCCTCTTCAAGACCAGGGCCAGGATGTGATGAGTGGACCAGACGGTCTTTCTGTAATGAATATATGGTGGCAAAATTAAGAAAAGCAATGCAAACCCCACTAGTTAACACATGACATGCGATGCCTGCAGATTTTGCAGCCGTGCCATGTGGAGAGAGGACCAATATCACCCTCTGGTGGTCATTCTGCATTTTATCACCTATAATTAAAAAAAAAAAAGCGCCAATGGGAAGCTTACATCCTGCCGTGTGTTGTGTGAGAAGGTTAAACTAAGGCTGACCTTGCCAGCTTCACTATCTGGCCGTCCAGAGTCCCTGTCAGAGGACTTTCCACTGGTCAGGCTGTCCAGAGAGTGGCAAGAGGTGGCTTCAAACAGAGCTTCATATGGGCTCTCCTCCTCAGGCCCCGGGGCCAGCCCCGAGATCAACTCACTCACTTTCTCCAGATCACCTATAACACAGTTCAATATGTGTATTGGTGAAAACGCCCGAGACAAAGACAAGCAATAAATAATGAATTATAATCTATTCATACATCAACCTGTCCAATGTTTCCTGTTAAAAACTACTTCCTGAAATGCTATCACGACAAAAACAAACAAACAAACAAAAAAAAACACTCCTCTAACTTGGGACATCTGGTATGTCTTACCCTTTTTCCGTGGGCTGGGACTCTCCTGGGGTTGAAGGATTGGTGGAGGGGGGAGGTCAATGTCAGGGGGTTTTCCAGTCACCAGACCTGTGACAGACAAACAGGAAACTCAAAAAACAGCTGGTAAATGTGTAACCCAATGATGTATCCCAGCATCTCCCTCTCTGACTCATTGCTCGTATGTCTTTTACCTTGGATGAGAGCAGCTATCTCTCTGCTCTTCTGAGAGGGCATGTCTTTGACAGTGTCCAGCGCTGTCAGACCCTTCTGGTCAAGAATGTTCACGTCGATACCTGATGAGTGGATAAAGAAAGGATTCATGTTAGCATTGAATTTTAAGAGCAAAGAATGATTCAAATGTTGCTTGTAAGTCACTGAAGAGTCACCTGCACTGAGAAGTTTCTGTACCACATCTGTCTTTCCAAACAGGGCTGCTTCGTGAAGGGCACTGCCTTTCTCTGTCTGAACAAGAACAAACCAAAAGTGTAAGACCAGCATCAGACATAATCTCTAAAAATTCTCATCCGCATATATGCAGAACAGGCAATGCAAGAGTTCTTGTTTCTTTTTGTGGTCTGCGTCGTACTGACCAATCATGCTTGAGCAGGCTTTGGCTACAGGCAGATAAACAGCCCTTATGGAGAGCAAAAGAAGTGGAACTCATTGGCCATCATCTGTTGGCAATTTAGCTATTCGATTCATCTGCCTTCATATACACCAGATATGACATAGTATACATAGTATTACAACTGCTGCATAATGCAACAGCCCTGCAATTAATTCTTCCTTCACAAAGAGTTTTATGTTGATTTTTTGATTGAATCTGTTTGAGAGAAGTATTGACATATTTCAATGATTGTTATTGGGACTGTGTTTGATAATCTGGCCATAGACAAAATTGCTCAACTCCAACTCCATTCTCATGTGTAAAGTTGCTAATTGAAAACTGAAGAGGAAGCCCATTTGATATTCATTATTTGTTACACCCCCCCCCCAAAAAAAATCAAAGGCTAAATAATAATAAAAAGACAAGTTCCAGCCTGTGCATTTTTCACTATTGCTACATGGATTAGCATGGTTTGCATGTGATGCCTTTTCCCTCACCTACATCTTAAAAATACATGCAACATACTAAATGGGCATATTTATCCTAACCATCTAGTCCACTCACTTCACTAGTGACAATGATGTGGTTGAGGACTCAAAGCTGAAGATCATTTTCCAGCTCAAAGGATGATGCTAATTGAATTCTGCAGGATGCAGGGCCTGAAGGACACTGATAAACTCCCTATTCTTGCTTCAGAGGAAAGCAGGAGAGAGTAGAGGGAAAAGCATCTCCAGACAGATGGATGGCCCAGTTTGGTACACAGTCAGAGCCACGGGGCCCACCAGGGGAAGCAAGGCGAGCTCTGCTTTGATATCACCGCTGTTCGTTTTGCAGAGCTTAAGAGTTTTACATTTAATCTCATAGCTTTAGTGGGAAGTTGCAAGAGGAAGTGCTGCAAGAACAGATTAAGTTCCCCAACATGATTCGGTTTCACGGCATATTAAGAAACACTTGCAAACAGAAAGTTGAAGTCTGCACTCATGGCGTACAGTGTATGCAGGCAGAGTTTGACACACCTCATAGTTGATGTCCATGCCAGCAACCAGCAGCACCTCTACCACAGAAAGGTGTCCATTCCGGGAGGCAAGGTGCAGTGGTGTGTGTTTCCTGGTGTTACAGCCGAGCAGGTTGGGGTGGGCACTGAGCAGCAGCTTGACTACCTCTAGGCGACCATACAGCGCAGCCAGGTCCAGTGGAGTTTCAAATTTATTATTTCTCATGGTGGGGTCCGTCAACTCCTCCAGCAGCAGCCGCACCACCCGTGAGTGGCCGTACTGGGCGGCGCAGTGCAGTGGCGTCTCGTTGTCATTGTTCTGTTGAAGACAGATGCTGGTGTGAGAGGCAGCATGGGAAAATAGCAGCATGCAGACAGGATACAGGTAGTTGGAAGTGAAGGCCGAGTTATTTTTGTTAATGAGTAATAACAGTTGCTTCAGTGGAGTCAGTATGGGGTTAGACCAATCAGTGCATAGAGGCCCCCCCCATATTAGTAGATTAAAAACGAAAGAATTAAGAATGAAACACACAGTGAGTAGGTGTGGGAATCACCAACGACTGCGCAAGATGGCATTCTTTTATTTTGATGTGCCGAGTGTTGCAATAACACATTGCGATATGTTTAAATGTAATGCAGATTAGCTCAGTGCATTCCACTCAATTTAATTGCAGCATTATGAAACAGTCAACACATGCTCCTTTGCCATTTTTATCAAAAAAAAAAATGTATTGATGCAATACTTCAATGCAAAATATCATAATGGTATGCTGTATCAATTTTTCCCCACCGATAATAGCGATAGGCCTGAGGGAATTTATGACAGAGATAGGCGGGTAGATGATGGGTCAGGCACACATGAGGAAAGGTGATGGACGCTGCGCTGAGAGCCGGGGGCATCGGAGCAGAGGGAAGTTAGCACAGACATGGGCCACCCACACAGAGTTGTTTCTCGCTCCCCAGAGCACACCAAAGGCAACGATCATGGCGGTGTCACATAAGACAATCAAGTAGAAGAGAAGAATGTTGCATTCCTACAAACTGTAAGCACTGAAGCGTAGACAGAAGGGCTGTATTGCAGTGACAAAGAGCAGGCAATTTCATACTAAATACTGTCATTGTGATGAACATCATCAAAGATGTTCAATGGTATTCAATTTACTACCACTGAAACCTACGAAAAGCAACAAATATCCACAATTTTAAACTACAATTAGTTCTTTTTGACAATTATCAATTAAGCAAATATTCAAAGAGTTTCTCAATGATCCATTTTGGAACAACTAATCCGTTAAACATTTCAGCTCTGTGTTTTATAGAATGCTAGTGACTAGTGAAAGAAAATGGTCAGTTGAGAATACTATGACGGATCAGCATAAAAACCCACAGCCAGCAAATGACCAGTGTAAAAGATATTATGTTCATTTTGTTACAGTCATCAATCCTGTGCAAAAATCAAAACAATCTCATCTTTGCAGCCTGTCCTTTCAAAAAGCTGCACCCTATGAGAAAAACCCAAATTGCTGATGTCTGAGACGTGAACAGCAATTAAAAGCAGCAATTACAATGTAAGCTCAATAACTGGGGTTCGTTGGCTCTAATGACTCACATGCCACAACAAAATCAATGGCTAATAGTCCTAATAACCTCCAGCACTGTTGACAATTCCTACCATGAACAACCAGCAGAGGGCAAAGCTTGCAGTTTTTAGCTGACATGAGAAGACAGTGTGGGAATACTTTCTTGATCAGCTCAAAACAACTTACCAGAAGGGGGAAATCAGCAGTACAGAAAAGAGCTCGAGCACGGAGCTGCTGGCCAATCAAATGGACAGAGAAGAGTTAGAATCGTACCCCAGACCAAATCACTGCTCTCATTCTCTCAAGGTGTGACAGAACCTACAAATATGTGAGTCTTGGCAAGCAGGTAATAACGTCTGTAAGCCTCTACGGCCGTAGTCATCGTAGTGCGGAAATGGGTGTGGTGGATAATAGCAGCTATTGTGGCACCACATGCTCAGAGAGTCAGTCATTCCTCACACGCAGAGTCACCTACAAAAGGGGACAGCTTGCATGAGGAGCGCCCACATGGACATGCATGATGCCAGGTCAGGTGACTCCCTGAGGAACGCGCCAGCTGCGGACATTGTTTGGAGGGGACAGCGGGGCATTTTCAGAAAGGTGTCGGTTACCCCCCCCCCCGTCACTCAGACATGGTGCCAGATGGGATCAGCAGGTATCTACTTGATTTAGTTGTTATAGCAGGTATTATCATATGTCGGCAAAGCGGGTTACATCGTGTCAAGAGGGAAAGGAGGTGGGGCTAAGAGAAACAAAACAGCACCTGTCCATTAAAAGAGGAGGCGGGCTGAGAGGAAAAAACACACACACACAATAAATACAACGTGCATGTACACAGACATACACACGTGCAGGGAAATGACAGGGCCACAAATAAAAAAGCATGCCGACTTTCATCTGTGACGCACCATCACACATTTGTCACAGCTCTTTTAAGAGGTATACTCCGAGGATTTAGATGACCTCAGCATGCAAACTGTGATTACATCAGCATGATTCACTTCATCAGGTCTGCTGCCTAAATACTAATCCAAGTAAATCCAGCATACAGTGATGTATCCAAACACGGGCTATTGGAAATGCTATAAACGTGTGCGGTACTGAAACGCGAGATGTTTTGTCACGCTATCAAGCAAGAGTGGAACAACAGACACACAGTGGTCTGAACTCATGAACTTTGGTGGTGCATTCCCCCTCCCCCCTTTGCTAGTTCAGTGGCCAGTGCTCATCTGTCAGCCAGCATCTGATCGTTTTAAATAACAGCCACTTGAGTCACTGAGGAAACAAGCAGCAAAGTGGCATCAGGCGTGCGGCGCCTCCTTTCATGTGAGCTACGCTAAACATGCTAATCACTCAGGGGCCTTCCACTGCAGGGCCTCTCCAGGAATTCCCAAACAATCCCTCTGACCACGTCCCACTCCAGTAATGTCCTGCACTTGCAGTATTTTTGACTGTGCTGAACGTGTGCTTTTTGAACATTTGCAAAATTGCAGACACTAGCAAGTGATTTGTTTCTTCTAGGTAGTGCAAATAAAATTGAACTGATTTAAAACGAGTCTCAAGTTACAATAAATACACTATTTTATACACTGCTAAATGCACATGTAGAACTGTATTGCAACTGTATTAAGCGCCACTATTTGAGGGGAAAAAAAACAAACAAACTCCTCAAAGCCAGTCTACTTAAATAAGTAGAACTAGACTAGAACTTTTGGGGGAACAAAAGTCCTGCAGCCCAAGTGCTTCCATGCAAAAATGGCATATAATTTTAGAAAGAATGACTCAGTGATTACCAGCAGGAAATCTCATTCAATACTCATCTCCAGCATACTACCACAGGATACTAAGCACTCAAACAATCATGTCCTTACAAGACATAGCTTTGAAGCCTTTTGTGCAAAATGGCATCTGTGGCTAACAGCCACACTGGGAAAGATGTCATATTGCACGGCCATGACTTCCTGGACAGTGCATGTTTTTTATGAAAATCCAGTGTAAAACCTCATCCTGATTTAGACCATGGTACATGTCAGACAAGGAGAGATTAAGATCTCCACTGGTGACTGCTGCTGATTGATAAAGCCTGCCCTACCCAGGAGCATCTGGGGATTACACTCCATTGTGTTTTCGTGGTGCACAACATTCTGGGAGAGGAAAAAAGGTTCACAGTGACAGAAAAGAAGATGATACAATTCCCACAACCCGCGGCTGCGAGATGGTAACAAGATTTGACTAGCGACCTCTGTCATGTGATGAGCTGGCTGGCAGCAGAGCGAGGCAGCGGTTACGTCACTGTAGCCCCTGGAGGTGGTAGTAGTAGTGGTGGGTGGTGGAGGAGGGGTGGGCTGAGCAGCTGTTGCAGCTAGTGTGCCAAAAAGCCTGCCCATGTTCGCTGCATGCCAGTATCAAATGATCACAATCAAACCCCTTTAGTTTCTGTGAAATTACAACACTCATGGATCTCACAGAAACACAGAAATGGTTTCCTGAAACACTAAACCTGGACCTAACTTAACCTGGACGAAGGGTTTGGAAAGTCACTATCCACCTGTGCATTGCATAACTGTCTTTTCTGTGTATTCTAGAGTTGAATTCAAGTCAATTAATAGATTAATGGATGGTGAATTGATTCTTTTGCGTCATCAAGCCATTTTTTTTTTTTTACACGTTTTTAAAATTCAGTACCTTTGGATAAAAAATGACACTCGGACAAATGAGTCGAACATGGGAATCAGAAGGAAAGACACTTTTCACTGGCTGCTCACCATTACCATACTGGAATAAATCGACATTGCACCAAGCAGGCAGAGTCTGAACACACTTTTAAACGGCGTTTCAGCTGGCGCATACACCAGATGCCCCGCTCAATATGACCAGGGAGAGCTACATGAACTGAGCCAATACCATGTTCTTGACATACAGCAGCATTACTTTTGATATATCCTCAACAATTAAATGACATTATAATGACATAATAATTCTTGAGCACTCTGGCAGATCCACGCTTAGTTTAAGGTAACATTTCATTCGGCCAGAAAACATTTCCCCTTTCATGTAAGAGACATTCCCTTGCCACTTCTCCGTCACATTTCCTCAGATATTAGCCTTGGTTTGGGTGTAGGAAACCTAGCGCACCATTTATGTGGCACTGATCTGCACCAAAGATTGATTTAGATTCTTCCTAGACTCACGCTCCACCCTTTTACACCCAGTGGTGAAAATCGGCACACCAGCAGACGTGGGTGAAAACGTAGCTTCCATGACAATAATTAGCATGAGTAGATGCCCAGTCCTTTCCCCCATTTCTCAAGAGCTATGTAAACATTTAATCTGAATTTCCAGTGTCATTTTCATTAAAAGCATTCAAGCCATGAGAGAAAGCGTGGCTATAATAATGGATTTTTATTTGGACTCTGGCCTGCATTCAAGAGTAAACAGGACTTGCACTGCTGCAATGAGATGAATATCTAACTGGCCTCCTGCCATAGATTGTAATTCTCTTTACTGTGGACTTTTACTCTCTTCTGCAGGGAAGATTAGTTTCCTCTTCATATTCCACTAGATTAAATGGGACATACCTTTCAAACACAACTTGCACAGAAGCCATTACACTCTAAGATA
>CAAKHG010015570.1:0-15124 GCA_901007715.1 Dactylopterus volitans | reverse complement strand
CTATTTATCACAGTCGGAGGTCTCGTCCATTTTTTTTTTTTTTTTTGCTATGTCTCAGTCCTCCACAGAAAGCCACCGGAGCAGCGCATGAAGGTCTGTCTGCATTCAGTGCTCGACAGATTAAAGCTTTTTATGCGGCAGACACTCAGAAATAAAAGAAAACTGCATTAACTGATTGCGGCTGCTGTGTTGATGGCACAGGTGGACGCACCGCTCCCGCTTCTCGGTGGCTCCACTCACTACGTTGCAGGCTCCAGTCCACATGCGAGGATAAAATAAGTGGATGTAAAGTAGACAGCGATAAAGCGCTGTATGGCTATGTTTATGTGCATATATATTACTGATAAAAGGGGTACCAGATCGGTGTTGCGTGCAGCCTCCGTTGATAGCACACGCACACACTTAAGATCGTTGATCATGAGTGTGTGTCTGCGGATGGATGGAGGCGGAGACAGGAGTGAGTGAAGGAGGGTGCGTAGCTTTGTGTAACCTGCAGCGTGTCATCATTTGTGGACAGATCTGAACCCGATTAAAGCAAACATGACCGCTCTTTGACCCGTCGATCAGGGGGCAGATGGGGATAAGGATTAAAACATAGCCAACAGATGAAGGAGGGGGCAATGGTAGTTCAAAGAGGAGGCAATAAAGGAGGAGGGTAATAAGAAATTAGCAGCCCCTTTTAAGAGCTTAGCTGTTTGGTCGTTGTTGTTTTTTTTTTTGACACTCCTACATGCCACAGCGGAGACACATTAGCATAATCGCAGTTGTCTCCAAAATCGATTCAGCTCCCCTCCACTGTTCTCAAAGTCCTTTGGGAAGGAACGTCACTGTCTGCCTTCAAGGTGAACCACCGACACTGCTGGTGTACATACATGCATGCATGCGTGTGTGTGTGTGTGTGTGTGTGTGTGTGTGTGTGTGTGTGTGTGTGTGTGTGTGTGTGTGTGTGTGTGCGTGCGCGTGCGTGCGTGTGTGTGTGTGTATGAGAGAGAGAAAGAATTGTTTTTCAGCTTGCATGTGCTATTTCAGGAAGAGACCATTAAACTCACATCTATTACTGTAATTCCTCCCACCACCAAAACAATGCTGACTGCAAAACTGACCTATCAAGCTGCTCTCAAGTGTCAGAAAAATGTTGCTCTTTATCATCTGTTCTCATTACTTTAAAGAATATCATCCATTGATTTTTTTTTTCTTCTTACTTTTCTTACTGCCATTGAAACCAGGGTGAATATCACAAAATCTTAAACATTAGTTTTAATACCAGCAACAGGTTCTGTCAAATGATAAGTTATTCTGGGGGGAAAAGGGACAAAGCAAAAGCCCTGAGACAGACAAGGTGAAGGGAAATCCACATGGAAAACGATAGCTGAGCAATATTATTGACTGCATGGCTCCTGACTCAAATCAACCTTCCAGTAATTACAATGTCTCTGTTCACTTTGAATGATATTCTGATGTGCTAATTAGAGAGTTGAGCTGTGAACTTCGAATGTGCTAAAATTTCCAGTTCAAAAATAGCGGTGGAGAAGAGAGGAGAGAAAAGCAGAGGGAAAAAGAGGAGAGTCGTGCAGATAGGAGAGATTAAGAGGGCAGACAGGAAGAGGGGAGATAAGAAAAGCAAGGAGGGAAGAAGAAAGGAGGGGAGTGAAAAGAGATTCAGCGTATCGCCGTCATATCACATGATAAACAATTCTTTTCTGAAACAAACACCAAGGCAGGATATTTTTTTTCACCTGATGAAGACAAAAACAAAAAAAACAATAAAGACAGATCCCTCTCAAGTCCCTGACAACAGGCTCAATAAACCACCGCAAATACAGCAGGACATAAGCAGCAGGATACAAGCTGTTAAAACCTCATAATAGTGGAGACCCGCAATTTCAATACTGGTAAGAATTTGTGTAATGGCGTTTGAGGATTGAGTAGGTGTTTTGGGGGTGTGCATTTTAAAAAATTAGATTATTATGATTCTATATTCACAATGACTTTTGTCTGGTTCATATTGTTACATTTAATTTACCGGAGACACACTGTAGAACTCCTGTGACTCCACAAAAATGACTTGAATTTTTTTTCTTTAAGTGCCAAGTGTTTTAAATTATTTACGGACATGGGCAACACCTTACATGTAGAATTGTGCTTAAAGTTATTTGCATAAAGTCCAGGTGGGTGATTATGCTTGAACAGATTTTTATTTTAGGGAGGTAAAAAAAAAAAAAAAGAAAAAAAAAGAAAAAGCTTGTGAATTTAACAAAGATTTTTCTATTTTAATGATTTATGCAAAGAAAGTGTGCGAATGCTTCAGAATGATTTTATATGATGTGTTATGATGTTGATGTTATATTTATAACTGTAAAATGCACAGGTTTTTAGGGCCGACTTGCAATCCATGGCCACTCCATACAGCTAACCAGATGGCCATAAAAACAATTTTCAAAAAAATGACACAGTGGGAAGACATTACAAGGAAAACTGAGTGCACCAGGATGAGAAAGAAAATGATGAAAGCCTTTTAAAATATTGCCTTGGTAATTATGCAAGAATCCCTTTGAGGCGCATGAGAAGCTGTCTCCTCTCCCACCATCTTCCCCTCATCTCAGCCTTGGCCCTGTCACAGGCAGCATCAACCTCCTCTCCACATGCAGGTGGACACGTTCCTGCCAGCCAATGGACATGCACCCCACAGATGGGAAAAAACAGCTTCTCTCAGTTTTCCCCTCAGAACGCCCTCCATCTCCACAAAGTGCTGCCCCGCAATAAATAGGGACTGTGTAAACCAGTGCCCTCTGAAAAAAAAATCCCACCGTGGGTTTCTCGCAACTCTCAAGGCTCCATTCATGGTGGTGCCTGGTAACTAAAAGCACCCACAAAGAGACTATTGAGAGCAGTGACAGTAGAGGTATGTATTAAAAAAAAACAGCTTCACTCAAGACTCATTCACAGAAAGCCACACAGACTGGCTTTTTCTCGGTCATTGAAAAGAAGAGAGGAGAATTCATTGTATTTGTTCTTGGTAAAGAAACTAATGAGCATTTTGCATCAGCATGGAAATCCACCTGGAATAAAAATACCATTTTCAAACCTTTTAGGTCATGACCCGTGTCGTATTGTATACATCCATAAAACTATATGCAAAAAAAATTCAATGTATTCTGACCCCCCCACATCACCACCCCTCTCCCTTTCTCTCTCTTTTCCTCTCTCTCTCTCTCCTCATCTCTATCGCCATCTTTCTCTGTCTTTTTCTCTCTCTCTCTCTCTCTCTCCTTCTCTCTCTCCATCTCTCTTGATCTCTCTGATGGAAGCCGTGGGTGGTCAGTTCCTCCCATCATCATGTCTCACCTGCGTCACCTGTCTCGTTCAGAATTACATCACAGTACAGAAGCTTGATGATACTGAAATACAGTTTAATGCAGACTTAATGTCGAGAGATGAAGCATTCATCTCTGCAGAATTCTGGCAATGTCAATATATTCTTTCTTTTTTTTTTTAAGCAAACATGAACATGAGAATCACAGAAAAAAGAAGCTGCAGTGCTCAGCTTCAAAGAATCAATGTTCCCCATATACAGTATTATTTACTCTGTGGAGATACTGGGAATTATAAATCATAAAGGAATCCAATTTTTATACTCCCACGTACTATGTAGTTGAAATGCACTACACACTTAGCTTAGACACATTACATTTATTTAAATAGCAGCACGTAGTTGGACAATTCCATTCAGGGACCTGATGACTGATTCAATAATGTTAAGTTTGCTAACATTTATATAAAGTTATATCAATATCAAAATGAAAGATAAACAAAAGCATCTCCAAAATGGCATTTGCAAATAAGTCTACATTGATTACAATTAACTGAATACAGTCATCTTTTTGTACAAGAAGCCTTCTATGTCTACGTGGACAATCTGTAAAACTGTTAAATAAACATAAAAGATAAAACTGAGCAATGTGAAATGTATTCATGACAGTCATGCTCTGAGCTTACTATACACCGCACTTAGCTTTATTTTTGGTCTCTATTGACTCCTGAGGGAAATCCAGCGCCCTTTCACCTCCAATTGCCCCACTCAGTGCACCAGGTAGTTGGTAACTGTGTCTGAGTGGTGATTGGTGCTGAATACAGAAGGCACAGAGGAGTTTTAGAGCCTTTTATCTGAAAACAGCTACAGTGAACCAGAGCAGTGAAGTAGCAGATACACAGCTACACAATGAGCTGCAACTCATTATAAAAGACCATAAAGCTGAGAGGAGGTGGGTTAAGTGATTAAGGTGCATTTTAGCAGACACAGTAACTCCTCATTCAGTTTTATTATGATGAAATGACACCATCTGAAGCAACCACTGGTGTCTCACCTGGTGACGTTGCCAGCCAATTTCAGTAGAGGTTTTGTTTGGAATGGTGATAGTTGCAAACCAGACAGCATTATCAGTTAAGATAAGTTAAGTAAAACATTGGTTTTTAATACTCTATCTAGTAACAGTCCATTAGTAAAAATAGATGACAATCTATCCAGTCACAATTACTATAAATAGTATAGTCATGAAACACATAGTACAACTGGACTGTGAGCTGTTGTCAGCTGAAAGTAAATGTGTCCCATGTGTCACCATCTCACCCTAAAATGCTACTAACAAATATTTATGTATGTTTACTGTTTACCAGACTAGGCCAGAAAAAAAGTTTAATTGGGTTTATGTGCGTTTCATAAACTGCAGTTAATGAAAAGTGAAATCAAATTATGAACACACACTTTGACTCCTAAACACGCAGAGCATCATGGCAATTATGGTGTGAGAGGGCAATTGGAATTAATCAATTATGCACAGATGCATTGCCTCTGGCAACCTTTCACACTGAATGTGTAAGAAAGGTCAGTTTTCTGTGCAAAAGTTGCTGATAAAGTGATGGACATCTCTGTGAATGTTGATGTTTCAAACAAAACAACCTCAGGAGGATTCAAATCCCAGCTAGAGTAGCATTTCTTCAACTGATGGATGGTATTTACAGTGTTAGCTGTATTCGTGAAACTGGGTGTGAGTGTATAGACAGAAAGTCAGCTTTTAATCAATCCTGCTGCACTTCTGTAGATTCTCAGTATCTACAGTGGTAACCTCATAAAGTTCTGTCGATCTATCTGTTGTGTTTAAGATTAGGGTAGTCGTGGTCACAGCAAATAACATACAGAAGAAAGTGTGTGGAACTAAGCTGGATAAAATCTCAACAAACATCCTTGTTTCAGGTAGGGAATGATCATGGCTACATTAGTACTGAGGCTGATGATAAGTCTGAGATAGAGTGAGTTCTTGAAGTAGATTTTGCATTCCTGCTGTTGTGTTCCAATTGTTGCGGTATTTCCCATCTGGTTATTGTCGTTTAATGCATTCAAATCGGGTCGTGTTCACCATGAACACCACCCTAATTGGGTATCCACAACCTCGTAAGAGGAAATTTTCTCATTGAACATGAGTTTCCCTGTTGAATTTAATGCAGTACTTGCCCAGCCTACCTTCTTCTGTTTTCTCTACCAATCAGCGCCCAAGCTGCCCTGGTGTCCTGCCAGCTGTTGCTTGTTGTGTGACTAGTTGAGTTATATTTTGGTTCAAATGTTTGTTTCTGTTAGTCAGATACTCCGTTTCGTTGACTGTTAGGCCCAGTCAATCCAGTTTTCCTGGTGTAGTTTGGTTGCATTCCGAGTGTAAGCTTTGTTGTATTTCAAGAAATAAAATATTAGTTCTCCGGATTATGCTTGTATGTTTGCTGCTGACTATCCAGCCTTGGGTTCACCTGCATCAATGCACCTTCACAATCCAGTCCACACCTGTGTGGAATTTGATGGGTTTTACACAACATGGCAACATCAATATTGCAGTGCTTCATGTTTCTGTGAACACAACCCGAATGCTGAACTTCTGAAATAAATGTCGTTTTGCACATTTACCTGAATGGAAACATCACTGTAGGATCCCCCAATGACGCCTGAAATTGCCAGTGGAACCTCATTTTGAACGGGACGGGAGCCATCAGGGCAGATGAAGCCTGGATCCTGCACCTTGGTGAGGGACGCCCTGACAAAATCTAGGGACTGCTCCAGAGCATAGGTGTCCTTCGAGCAGGTGTCCAGGATGTGGGCCCCGAGCTGGAGTCCAGGGAGGATGCGATCACTGGAGTTAATCTCATCAAGCGCCAGCAGCATGGCCTCCAGTCTCTGGATCCCTCTCTCTTTGTTGATCTTACCACAGTCCTCCGTCCCATCACCCTTGTGATGCACTGGGAAAAGGCCTCCAATCACCAACTCTCCATCTATGATGATTTCATGTTTGGCTGCAGGAGGTAACCTGGACATGCTGGGCAGGACTCCTGGTATTAGCAGCTCCAGCATCAGCATGTGGAGAGGCCAGTAATGGGCAACACCGGTCAACGACCTGGGGCAGAGTACTACACTTAGCATGGCAGGATCAGGTAGCGGGGCTCTGCTGGTGGAAGTAGAGAGGAGCAAAGGTTCACACAATCTGGTGGTGGGTGATTTTCAGGTCTTCTTTTACCCGGTACAGCATTTTTGACATTCCCTGAGTAAATTACAGAGGAAATGAAGTTAGTTTACTTGAATTCACAGGGACAAAAATGTCAGTACATTATTAAACAGAGCTGAGAACATAAACACGTCTCAAAAGGTCCGTGATATTTTTTTGACCTTTTTCCACTTATTTTGAATGACCTTCTCAATCAGCTGTCATTCCCACAAGTATAGTCAAAGATATGGAACAGCCACAGCAACAATATAAATCCAGTTTATATGCACATGCTCCTGCAAGTCGTTCTTTACAGTCTTTGTATCGATTCTTACCAGAGTTATATTACTTTTTCTCAGCTTTTTGAGAGCTATAGCGATGGGCTGATGGGATTCAAGCACAGTCTAAAGCTCAGTGTCTTTGATGATAAAATATTTTATGATTACAGAAAAAATTATTAACTTCATACTCTCCCCTGAAACATTTTTCAGTTTAAATATCTATTAATCTAAACCGAAAACCTGCTGGTTTGTTGAAGTGGATCTCAGTGCTGCCTTTGACACCACTGATCAACACATCCAAATGCAGAAACTGGAACATTTTCCCATTAAGGGAATTGCATAAAACTGGTTTAAGTCCTATTTATCAAATCAAATTCAGGCTGTTTAAGTTAATAAGGGCTCCTGCATGCATGTGAAGGTTAGAAATGGAATTCCAGAAGGTTTGGTGCTTGGATCAAACTTTCACTGTCACCAAATAAGCCAAATCAACGAGCTACAGTGACTTGAGAAAAAAAGATGTTGATGACCCAAAATTTCCTGCTCTTAAATTCATTCAAAATTACTAATTAATGTTACTAAAAATGATAGTACTTGGCCCTCAAAACCTCAGAGATGCATTATCTAATCAGATAGCTTCTCTAGATCGAATTGCCCTGGCCTCCAACCCCACTGTAAAGAACAGTGGGGTTATTGCTGATCAGAATATGTCCTGTAATTCCCCAATAAAACAAATCTCAAAGACCTGCTTTTTGGCCTTCGTAATAAAAATCAGAAACACCCTGACTTACACAGATGCAGCTTCGTCCACAAATTTGTTATTTCCAGAACGGATTGTTGCAACTCTCTACTGTCACACTGCACAAATAAGTGTCTAAAGACTTCCAGCTAGTCCAGAATGCAGCTGCAGATATACTTACAGGAACTAAGAAAAAAAAATCAAACCTTTCTGCTGACCTGCAAAGCTCTTAGCAGCCTGGCATCATCATACTTCAAAGATCTCATAGTACTTTATGTCTCCACTAGAGTAGTGGTTTTCAAACCTGTTTTGGTAACGTTCGAATGATCAGCTCATCATCGAGCTCTGCAGCAGCATGGTAACAACTTACTCTTTTGAATTAGCTGTGTTAGAGCAGGGAGGCATTTAAAACATGAAGGGTGGGAGGCCTCTGAGGACCAGGACTGGGAAACACTGGACTAGAACACTGCTCTCCCAGAGGTCAAGTCTACTTGTGTTGCTGAAGTTTCTAAAAGTAGAATGGGAGGCTGAGCTTTCATCTTTCATTTTCAAAGCTTTTTGTTAGAGTTGGCTCAGACTTGTTTTGAACCATCCTTTGGTCGTAAACCTAGACTGCTGGGGATTTCTCATGATGCATCAAGCTCTCTCCTCTATTTGCACTTTCTGTACACTTTCATTGTGTCCCTCTGTATGCATTCATACATTATTATATTATTTGTAGTAGTAGTAGTAGTAGTAGTGTTAATAGTTGTCTTTCCAGTAGTAGTAGTAGTAGCATTGTTGTTATTATTATCAATATAACAGTCTAGACCTGATCTAAACGAAAAGTGCGCTGTGATAACTTGTGTGATGATTAAATTATTATTATACTGTCTACTGTCTATAATATTGTCATTTTAATATAACTGTGATTCCAGTAAAAACAAAACACTGCATTTTTTTTTCAAAAAAAAAAAAAAAACTGGCTCCTGATTGCCCATATCTAACAATGTATAGGTATTCAAGTGCATGTCAAGAGTTAGGCATAATTTCCTTTCTTACAATGAGATATCACATTGATGCTGGATCTCTTCAATGACGAGGTTGCCATGGAAACATGGTGGGTAAAAAATAAGGGTTGGACTGCAGGGAAGTGGGCAGGAGACATGTATCCTACGCTAATACAGATTCAAATCATGTCGAGGCTACAGGTATAGATCCGGTGAGGAATTGCTATAATGTCCGATTAAGCAGCAGATAGTGCTTTCAGCCACAATAATTCATATTTATGATATGCACAAACCAGTTCTGTAAACACATTTACTTAAGTTGTCATCACATTGTAACAGTAGAGTTTATTATTATTTATCTCTAACATACTGTATATCAGCATGTCTGCACTGTACTTGTTACAGGATTTGAAAGTCAGAGGAGTGAAATAATGTCATGCCACGATGAGTTATTTGTGAGGCTGTTATTGAAATTTTTTTTTTTTTTTTTAAATCTTTTTGAAATTCAGATTTTAGACGTTGGCTGTACCTTTTGATGCACTGCTGCTGCCCTCTTCCTTAATGAGCAGTGGGAAGCTTGTGAATAACTTTCCTTATTCCATCACTTGGTGTCGTTAATGGTTGTAAAATTATATGAAAATGTGTAACTTGTAGCCTCAAATCAGTTCTGTTGGGAGCATTTCTCTTGAGTGTCATCAGTCGGGAGTGTGTCCTGTTTCCTGTGCTCAGAGGCAGAAACCCCTCACTGTGAGAGATGCAGGGGTGCAGCTCTGCAGCTACACCCATATAAGTTCATTTGGTAGAGGGGCGGTTTGATGAAATGCTGTTACAGGCCAAGAGCTTTCTGAACTAGAAACAATGCAGAAAACGGGGGGAAAAGTCTAATGAATGCTGCCTTTTCCCTCTAGATACATTAAATATTACATCAGTTTGTAGGTGGTAAACCATTGATGAATGCTCTATTTTGTAACCAGAGAACAAGATTACATGTAGTCTGTGAAGTTGTCATGTAAAATTGTCTCTGGTTTGCTGTGTGTCTTACTGCAGAACATTTTCTCTATTATTAGAATGAAGGTGAGAAAGTAACTTGCAGAGTTCACCATTAAGATTCTAATTGTTGTTCTGAGCTGTCTGCTGGAGCAGATGGGGGCTTCCTGGCTGCAGAGACTTAGTCAGTGTGAAACTGTGCAATGATGAGCAGCCAATTAGGCAGCCCAATGCAAACCAAGGCAGAGTGAGGTAGGAAGTCCAGGCGAGCCTGTCAGACCTCTGAGAAGTGTAAATAAATGCTGAGGGCAAACACTACAGTGGACACAAAATACATACATGATTATATTATATTATATTATATTATATTATATTATATTATATTATATTATATTATATTATATACTGCATGAGCTTTCAATCTCAGCTCTGCACTTAAGTGGCTTCTATCAGCCCTCAATGACATCATTAAATTTATCTTGATTTAGAAACAGTTGTCACACTCACACTCAGCAGCCCAGAGAGTCACTCGCTCACCAGCTTCCTGCACATGATATTCCCTCTGAAAGGCAAGTTCAAAAAGAGAAGGCTGTACGCTTTATTCAGCTTTGAACCGACAGCTAATGCGTTGCTGCTGGAGCCCAGCAGAGAGGACTTCTCCAACATTAGCATAAAAGATGCTTTGAGAACACCGTTCCTCTTTGTCTTGTCCAAATATAGCCAACGTGTGACTCACAACAGACTCCCGCTCAACAGTGATGATGTCGTACTATGAACACATACAAAGGAATACAATGCTATTCATGTCTGTAATAAGAGCTAAGGTAATCACCTAATTGACAACAAGCTCTGATGCAAATTAAACTGCATATGATTGGCTATATTAAAATTTGATGATTTATAAGGACCTTGATCATTTCAATTTGTTTTTTTGTTCGGATTTTTCTTATTTTATTTTATTTATTTATTTTCACACAGAGGTTTTGTGCTTAGGTCAATTAATTCAATATATAATCCACTAGATGGGAATCATCAAGGCTTTTAACTGAGATTTGTTTAAAGTTTTGCTTGCAACTGTTAATGTGACTGACACCAAAAAGGAGATGCATTTGTATTATGGAAAAAAAAAATGACATGAAATGAGCAAGGACAAATTTCCTGTATAGTTTATAACGGTGAAGCTCTCTTGTATCAGGTGATCTTTGATGATCCTCAGTCTAAAGGATAAATGCTATTAAAGGCAAGAGAGACTCATTAACAACTAAGAGCTAAACATATAACAGTCAACATAACCTCACTAATGATTTCCATCATAATGCTTATCTCCAGTGGGGACACAGTTTATCCCTCCACCTGGACTTGACAGCTGAAGGAATTAGGATGCTTCAGCGGTGGCCAGCATAAACTGACTGTGAATTTGAACATAGACCAGTGCAGCATTAAATTAAAATAGCACAAGAGAGTCTGTTTAGCTCTCAGATATAATATTGTAATAGATGAGGGAAAATAAATAAATAAATAAATAAAACCTCAGCCTAATTCGCATGTTGCATACTGAGAGTAAGAACACTGGGGAGTTTAAGAAGTCATATAATAATGACATCAATTCACATATGATGGTAACATTCCAGTGGCTTATAACTAATCTATCAATGTCATCATCTTCTCATGTTTCAGAGAAATCCTGCTGCTACATCACATCCTGTCAGACAGACATGCTGAGCCACTGACAAAGTACACTTCACTGAACCTTATAAACTGAAAACGGCACAATTACTTTAACAGCAGATTGCTATTTGGGGCGTTGTCTGTAAAAAACAACAACAAACAAACAAAAAAAAACGCTCTGCATGCTTTGAGAAGAGTGCATTATGATTATTGGACTGTGCAATTTCTTTTTTACTTTTTTTTTATTCGATTTTTTTTTTTTGGTTTTGTTTTTTTTGCTAAGACATTTTTTTTTTGTACTCTATATTCTCCTGGGTCAAAGCGGCTTCACACACACAGATGTGCCAGCCACGCTTAGGTGTCTGGTTTTTTGATGATAAAGTACTAAATTGCTTGATCAAATTGAACTGCTCTTTCAATAGCCTGCAACATGAAATTCATATCGAGAAATGTTTTGGGGGAAATAATTAATGTGATAACAGTTGCGGTTGTCGGACACGTTCAGATCTTTAAAAAAAAAAAAAAAAAGATCGCACGCTTAATTGGCAGAAACGACGCATGTTTTAATGAGAGAGCGGTCACCGAAGGGAAAGTTATCAAGAGATCACGTCCTACCTGGTTCTGTGTTGTCGGCTAAAATCTGCAGGTTAGTCGACAAGACGAAGCGCCTCACGTGAGAGGCAGAATCCAGATGTTGACTTCGAGCATTATTGTTTGGGCGGCGGTCTGGAACTGTCCTTGGTCCTGAAGTCACAGCGGCAAGTCAGACAAACTCCTCTGCGCTCTCCAACTTGTCAGCCGCGCGTCCACAAGATCCGCGGGAACGAGACGCGAAGGATCCCTGACTGACTGACTGACTGACAGGAGACTCCAGCTTCATTCACCCAGAACTATACCTTTTTATATACATTTATGTATGTTTCCCCCCCTGCTCTTATACGTGACTCCCTGGAAAGTTGATCAAGTCGACTTCAAAACAAGCAGAGCCGTTGAGGGATCTTAGCGCTGTCGGATCTCACGTGTGCAGCCGCGCTCTCTCTCTCTCCCTCTATCTCTGTCTCTCTCTCTTTGGCTATGATGAGCGCAGCGAGGCGACGCTGTGGTCTCGCTTTGCTTTGCGGCTGCCTGAATGAGCCGCTGAGCTGCACGTTGCGTTCATTTGCAAGACAGAGATGCTGGGTTGCAGACAAGAGATAGGAGTGACTCACAAAATAAGGACACCTAACTTTGGGGGGGTAACATTTCATTAGCATGCAAGAAAACACACACGAGCACACAATAAAATCCAGTTTCCAACTTCGCATCCAACTGTTGTCTGTGCAGCTGCCTCCCAGTCAATGATCGAAACAGTACAGCCGCTCTCCTGATGAGATAATATACATGAGAACAGAGAGATGACCGTTAATCCTTTTTTTTGTGTCTTTGATGGCTGGTTCATTCACCTCCATCTTACTAAAACTGAATCACACTCCAGTCGAGTGGTGCTGCAATTCACAAACTCAAGAGGCACGATGCACAGTTTGTCTTTCACCGAAATGGGACACACACATACGCACAGAGAGATTAAGAAAAAAAAAGAAGAAAAAAAACAGAGAAATATTTATACAGTTTAATCAGCAGGTCAATAATGTCTGGTTTTGAAGGTCCACTCAAGCTTTTGGTTGTATCAAATCCAGGAAATAAATCACCCTGTGTTGACAACACAGCAACATGTTTTTGAGATGTTCTGACCAAAAGAAAGGGGGCTTAAGTGTAGGATATTGATTCAGCACTGTCAGTAAGTGAAGACAGTGCAGCCAGCAGTGGAACATGTCAATGTTTCTGTGGCAATTAATGTTAACTCCACCCCATGTTGTTCTGTTGCCGCAATCAATTTCATTTTTACTCTCTAGTCTCTCCTTTATCCGAGGCATGGACACAAACAATTCTGAGACCTCATTTTTTTTGCCGCAAAGTGTGCACCCCCTACTCCCAAACAATATTACACCAGCAACATTCCTGTTGCATAATTAGTGAGGAGTGCAGAAAAAGTCCAGTTTACCATACCCGGCTGCACAAGTACAATGACATCTGGAAAATGGTCAGGAAGGAAGCAACGGGAAGTTCATTCTGTGTGAATTCAGCTGCTCATTGCTCACCCATTTATGTCACCTTCAAATGCTGCGGCTCCCCTTCCCACCCACCCAGCCCGACTACACATACATTCAAATGTTTCATTTCTGAACTAACAATAGCTACTCTGCAGTTCAGGGTTGAGAATGTAAAAACTTTTCCTATGTACAGTGGCAATTAAAATGACAAGCAGGTCCTGCTTGTTGCATAATTCTCTCAGCTAACACAAAGGGACCAATTTTCTCCTGAAATAGAATAATAGTTTACAATAGTTGAGGGCATGTGGGTGGAATGCAGAGTTTAGATAGGAGCATGCCAATTAATGTCAAGTGAAATAATAGGGGACAGAGAATGCTCCTATCCAGTGGTCAGTGTAAAGCAGTCTGCTGCCATTTTGTGGTTTTCTGGGAATTAATTTAAAATAATAAATTAATTTTATTTTTAATTCTATTTTATGTTATACTTTTGTGTTTACTTTCTATGTATATTAAGACGTTTGGAAACATTTTTTGTTAAAAACACCCAAAGCCACCTAAAGTCTAGCTAGCTACAGAGAAATTAGACCAATTAGCTCACCATGCAACTTAGCACTTCCACCATTACCTGATGTTTATTTTTCTTTCTCATCAAGGGAGGATTTAACTATTGTCGGCTCTGCTCACCCAAACATTGTATCACACAGTGGATTCTAGCCGTGCACATTTACAGGATTTGCTGAGGGTATGGCATGTGTGCTGTCTGTCAGGGCGAAAATAATTGCTGCATACTTTTTTGTCAGTGCTGCAACAGATTTTGCAAAAGACAGAAAATTAGCTCTTACAGACTGGAGGCCGACAGAAAAAAAATCAGTCGGATCAACCAATCTGGTGGCTTCATGCTTCAGGTTCAATAACCCACTGCAGATGTTTGGCGGATGTGTCCTTCATAGAGGTCTAATTCCAGTGTTTGCTCTCCTCAGTAAGACATGATGCCTACATCTTCACTGTGTACAATGCAGGTAATTTGCATGCTGGAAGGAAGCAAATACTTAAACTGAGCTCATCATGTGGAGAATAACAAAAGAAATGAGGGGTCAGCATGCATCTGCAGTGGGTCAAAGTGAACTAATCGCTAGAAAATATGGGAAAGTACTTATGGAATTATGCGGTTCTTAAATTCTCTGACAAGTCATTTTAGTGACAACTTATGATTAGTATGGATGCATATGAAAATGGCATGGGTGAATTTTTTTTTTTTTTTCTCAAAGAAGGAGGGTTAAAGTGGAGGCTAATTTCCCTGTCTGAACAATAAACAGAGAGAGGGGAGTACACCCACCGTTTATAATTATACACCTCGGAGCTTCTCTTACATTCACAAACCTCATCCATCTCGTTTAACTTTATCCTCCGGGATCTTAACCCCATTCTTAAAGCGATCAGCATTTAGATTAATATTGTATACACAAGCAATAGATCATCTTATTTGTAAAACACTTGTTAGACAAAAGCTCAGCATTCTACCAATTAAATTAATTAATTAATTAATGTCAATTCCCAGTATTTTTCCACGTTTCCACGTTCCCAAAGCCTAGGGCATATAAATGAACAAATTCGCATAGATGATAAGATGATGTAACAGGGTATGCTTTATGATGTGGTTACAATTTTGACCAACAACTGTTCATCAGGATAGAAGCGTAACATTTTATATCCATATCATATCATGTAATTTACGATGTTGAGCCACGCTGCATGTCTATAAATACGGCAACATACAGTCGGATATACATCCACTGCCTCTCTGCTACTGCTGACAACATGCTAACAAAGCCTGCTTCACAAACTACGGTAG
>CAAKHG010015548.1:18506-33036 GCA_901007715.1 Dactylopterus volitans | reverse complement strand
AAAGCATTACATGATAAGCATAAAATAAGCTTTCTTATTTGTTTTTTACATCATTTACTTAATTCCATCTAATTTAATGAGAATACCTGTTTATCACAGTGTTTCTGGTCAAAAACTAATTTCTGTGCTCTGATTTCCAGTTTATTTCTTTTTTGAAAAATGCTGAACAGTTTACAGCTTTATATTTCCTTAAAATTAGAAAATTTTGGAGACACTTCTTTTTTGCGTGGTCCTCGTTGTACGTGGGGTGGGATAGGCTGGGCATGGCCTGGAGATGTGCTTTCCATTTTTCATAAAATCCTGGCTGGCGCTGTGCAAAGCTTAGCTTAGAGCGGGCAAAATTGCATTTTGGTTTATGGTCGATGTCCCAATCTCAGCAAAAAACAATGACATGTGGTAATCGGCCTCAGCTGCGCAGCATTTTTTGCGTAATTAGCGGATGTTTGCATGCTAACACGCTAAACTAAAAGGATTTTTTTTTTAAATGGTAAACACAGGCAACATGACCCAACATGTTAGCATTGCGAGCATTTAGCATCTAGTGAATTAATTGAAATGCAAGCAGGATGTTTCTGTGAAGTACTTTTTTCTTTTTTTTTTTAGAAAGTGGCTATTAAGATAATAAAGTCCTGCAATTTAATATGTTTCATTCATGTCATCGAGTATGTTATTGCTGTGCTGCCTTTGCAATGCGTGTTTTACTAATTATGCACAACCAATTCCACTCAGTATATTTCACAGAACACGTCCGCCGTTAGCTGGATAACTTAAACTGAGAGCAAAATGTCACAGTTTGCTTTCGCCACCAGATACTAATACTAATAGTGCAGCTTTTAGGGGGCCTTTGCGGCTGCCTGTGGGCGTCCGTGAACGCCTCATACGTGACCGCTCTGGACGGACGATAACCAGAGTGGAGCAAGTCTCTCGCAGGCGACTCACTCCTCCCAGACTTCACATGACACATTTCACAGGAACCCGAGCAACTTTGTCGCGTCTGCAGAAGTTTTTTGTTTTGTTTTTTGTTTTCGCAGCCTGGAGCAGCTCAGCAGCCGGCAGCGCTGGAGAGAGAAAAGCCTCGGCGGCGTGCGGTCACGTCTTGAAGGGAGGGGCTTGATCGGGGGACCCGGTTCGCTTTTTATCGCCGAGTGAAGTGGAGGAGCGAGTGCAGACTGGCTCCCTCTCCTCTCCTCTCCTCTCCTCTCCTCTCCTCGCACTCGACTCAAGAGCTCTTGTCCCGCTAAGATCCAACAGGTAAGCGCAACAAAACAAAAAAAAGAAGCAAAAAAAAAAAACAACAACTCTTCAACTGACACTTTCCATTTCCCCGCGCGTCCTTCGGGGTGACGCTTCGTGACGCTGTCGAGCGAGTGCGATGCACTTTTTCGGCTCGCACAGCTCCGCGCGCCTCCGCCTTTACGTACGGAGCCGCCGGCCCTCCGCGAGCACGCGGCCGCGCAACGCCGAACGCGGACGCGCTGCGAGCCGCCGTCAACTTCTTCGCCGTTGGGCTGAGTTGCGAGCGGCCGCGAGTGGTTTTTTTTTTTTTTTTTTTCAACCGATGGATTACACAAAGGGGGGAGCGTGCGTGCGTGCGTGCGTGCGCGCGCACCTTCGCTTGCGCGCTCACGCCCTCGTTCGCGAGTGGAGCGCTTGCGAGCTCCAAGTCAGCCAGGTCCTGGTCTGACATCACTTATGCTTAAATAATTCATAGCATCCAAAACTACATCCTCGGGCTAAGAACTACAGAAGAGAGAGAGAAACCTGTTGAAGTTTCAGGGGCCCCACGTGCCTCCCCACACACACACACACACACACACACTCTTCTCTCTTTTAATATCGCTGAGATGCAAATGCCCTCTAGTGAATATGAATTTTAAACATATCCAGCATCTCTGCCAGACCGAGCCAAAGGGCAGGCGCCTCGCGAAAAAGGCCGGCCCTCGGCGGATGAATCCGCTCCTCATCGCATTTGGAGGCATCACATTCTTTGCAGTCTCACCAGCCCCGAGGCCAAAGGCTCCCCTTCAGCTCTCATCGAGCTTGTGCTGGCCAGCGAGTCTTTTAATCTCAGTTTTAGTTACATGGTATGTTAAGTGGAGGCGTGTTTTATGAGGCAGAGGGTGAGGGAAGGGAGCTGCAGAGAGACAGCTTAGTTATTGTCCATGAAAACTGACGTCCATACGATTGGAATAGCACCCCCTAGCCCCTCCCAATACTGTCCTGTGACCCAGCCCGTCATCAACCCTACCATCCGGTGACCCCGTGACCCCGGATGGCGTCATCGGAGATTAGCCACCCTTCCATCAGTGTTGAAGTTAATTGAATCCCAGGACAAAGGTGATCACACAGCAACTTTGTATTGATTCGCAGTGAGCAGCCCGACCTCACCGCCAAGGTTTTTCATTTAATTAATGTGTAGGTTGACTTTTCTAAAAAAGGTATATAAAAAAAAAAAACCCCGAACTGTCAATTGGTCAAATTTCCATCTCCAGAACTGTTTCCAGCCACTTACGCCTCACTTCTCATCCATTAATGATATCACCCACACGGCGGTAATAAAACTCGTCTCCCCCCGGCTTTGTGCTGCCGCTGCAGGAGTTTTTTTTTTTGGTCGGCTTTTGCATGCGCGCCCGCTGCCCACATCCACCCTCATGCGCACGGAGAGCTCCAGCCTTTACACTAAAACACATGTAGTGCTTTGTAGTGTGCTTAGAGGGGGATTTTATAATTGGCAAGATATGATATGGCTGCAGAGGAATGTGGAGGTAATTGCACAGAGTGATAACAGGGGTTTGGCAGTGTGGGGAGGGAGCCAGGGCCAGGGTTAGGGCTGGGCGGGCAGGATGTAGGGAACATTGCCATGCATTTCCGGAGTCTGGCTCTCAACTGCACAGTGTGGTGAAGGCTTCTAGTTACTGTACGCTGGCTGCCTCTCCTTCTTTCTCCCCCCCCTCCCTCTCTCTCTCCCTCTTTCTCTCTCTCTCTCGCCCTCCTTGCTTTCTCTCACCGATTCAAGCCAAAAATGTCGGATCAGGTGATCACTCGGCCTCCCTCACATCATAGCGGCCGCGCGCCTGCGTCGCCACGCGTGTGCGTATGCGCGTTTACATGCGCGCAGGACACTGTGCGCTTTGTGAAAGCTTCATCCTAGATACTCATAATCCAGCAGTGTATCAAGTTCCAAAGCAAGATTCCAGAGTTTCCTTGCAAGGCAATAGTTTCTTACCACGAAGCTGAGGCAGCCAACCAAGTGGCAAACTGAATTTGAATAGAATGGAAACTGGCAGAGGCAGTTTTCTAACACAAATGATCGGACTGTTCTGTTCTTTTTTCTTTCTTTCTTTTTTTTGAATACATATTTACCTATACAGTTTTTTATTAAGGTTTTCCAAATGTGGTTCCAGTGACTGCAAACTGACACATCGGCCCAAACATACATTGTTTCTGCCCAGCAGGTGCCAAAGCTATTTTCTGGTTTCTTCTCATAAGGAACCAGTGGAACTATGTCAAGCATGTTTCCTGTGTTCTGGTCTTTTGGAGCCTTGGCTTAGCTTGATGCAGATTTGCCCTAAAAATAAAGTACTTTCAGTTCTGTCAAAGTAACTTTGTCACAGTGTAACTAGGAATTAAGATAGGTTGTTTTTTTTTAGTTCAGGACAGGGTTCAGTTCATTTGAAGAGATTGACATGAAGCTCATGGGACTCTGGCCCCGGATTCAAACCTCACAGCATACTCAGGCTCCCCCCCACCCCCCCCACCCCCTCCTACGAATTCAATAGCATGTAATTTGAATGCTCTGCATCCAGAACCGCACACTAAGTTGTATAATATGGTGAGCTTGGACAGACGGGCAAATCTCGGGTTGGGAAAGAATTCTTAACTCCTCACCGGGTAACGACACTCAACAAGTGGTAGGCAAAACTGGCACTGCTGCTTAATTGCTTGTGAAGTCACACAAGGGCATGAAACCTTAGATGGTGTTTATTTAGGGCCTGGAAAATATGCAGTAGGAGTTTTGCAGATGTTTGTGATATATAAACTTAAAATTCCCCTTATTTGACATTTTAAAGGGAGAAACCCCGTGCCGTGAAATGTCCCTCTGTGTAATTTTGCTTTTTATTCTGTTTTTTTTTTTCCTCTTTTTGTTCCTTGTTAAGCAGCCAAGGGGAATATTAACGGTGCTCTTGGGATGGTTGGATGATTTGTTCACAGCACAATGAGACTCTATGGAGAATGCTGACTCTCGCTTGCTGGGCCTAAAACAGATTCACCGCCAAATTAACTCTCATTTAGTCACACCACATTTTAATAGCAAACCACAGATTCCTGGGATCTGCAGCTTCCTTTTCCTTCCAGACTAACTCGCAAACTTTAATTCTACTGACTGAACCAGTCATGTGGGCATGAAAGACCTGTGAATTCCTCCGGGCTTTAGTCACACTCTGATGAAGAGGGTTTGTTAGATCAACCTCTCACTCATGTCATTTTCTGACTTGAAAGTGCTATCACTCAAGGCCAGATTACCTAATAGGCAGCATGGATGTCGGTGTTGGTAATTGGCACACCGGCCCACCATCTGCTCGTTGCCAGATGCCAAGCTCCACCAGAAGACTCATAGTTTTAATATACAGTATAATTAAAAAAGACATTTGCATTCCTTTCCTTCTAGAAAGGCTTTTGCTTTTTTAGCCGGTGATGATTTCACTCCGTGCAGGCGGCCTCGCTTTCTATCTTAAAAGGTAAAACCTCCTCTCTGGCTCACGTGGTCCACATTTCATGGAGTTCTTGTGGATGATTGATTGCGCGAGAGTGAGGTCAGTGCTCCGAAGCAGCGCCTCTGATGTCATCGCACAAAGATGCATGTTTGCACCTAAGTTCCCCCGAAGCAGGTTACTGGGAGTTGTACAACACTGTCGAGAAGGACATTTAGCCTTTGGGCTTCTTCCCCCCCCCACACCCTCATCTGATAAAACAAGCAAAGGAAATGTCTCTGTCGGCTGATTGGCCCCGTGTTTTCCTTTTGCGTCCTCCCACTGGGACCTCAGACGTGCACACTGTGTCTCTGTGGCACAGAAACCACCTTACCGTCTCTCTCTGCGAAAACAGCTGCATTGACTTTCCCTTCGCCTCTCGCCTTCCTGCTAACACCGGTCTGCCCTCCGCTCCTTTTCATACTCCCTCTTCCTCCCCAAAAAGCAATAATTACTGCAACTTCACCCTTATATTTCTTGTGTTCGCCAGCTCCCCAGGCTTCCCCCCTCTGCCCCTGTCCTCTCGTCACCTCCCTTCTCCTGCTCTTCTGCTTTCTCCCGGCCTCTCGTCTTCCTCCCGCGGCGTCCCCAAACTAAACAAACATGGCTAATCAAGAGCCTGTCAAATCGGCTTTTTAAAGTGCCATATTTTAGTGGAATTAAGGGAATGTGGAGGCAGTAAGGTGATGTAAATCCCAGCGGTGTGTGTGTGTGTGTGTAAAAAAATATCTGACTGTAAACACATGACCGCTGAGGTCATGTGTTTACACAGTTAGCAAGGTTAACCGCTCTATGAAACAGACAGGGCAGTGTGTGGGTCAGTTATAGGCCTGCTGGATTTATGCTTGTGTGTGTTGAAGTGTGTATGGTGAGTGTGAAGGACAGCTTGGAGAGTCCGTGTTGGACGCCAGCCATCATGGGAGTGCGAACTGGCGAGGTCGGGGTTGTATGTGGTAATGATGGAGGTGAGGACTTACCTCATTCACATTAAACCATCACTGTGTCCTTACATGGCTATCCACATGAATCACTCCTCTACTGTAGCGCTGCTCAGTTCTTTGGAAGAACTTCAAACTTAAGAGCACTCTATTAATCCAAAAACTAGCTCTGAATTTTTTTTTTTTTCTTTTTTTTTTTGAGTGTTGTGAATTCTGCTCAACGTTTTTGGGGAAATGTGTTCATTCGTCAGACAAATACACTTAAAACCTCCTGATTAAAGCAACAATGTATAACTTTTGCTTTGGGGTGGCAACCGTGACCTCTTCGGCTACAAGTAGCAATTACAGGATGCGGGCGAGGGAAATTCTATTGATATCTTAACGGTCAGGGTAGCACATTATTATGACGGGCAAGAAATTCTACACAAAAAAGGCTTTGACATGAGACTGTCCCTGCAGCTAGCATGCTAGCTTGCCGCTGTTGCTAGACTCAGGTTGGCCTCACTCTCGGGGGTCGACGACTGTACACGTGTGGTTTTAAATGGGTAAAACTCTCGTCATGCGTACTCAATTAGGGGAAGCAAGACTTACATCGAAATCGGAATTCAAAAGTGAACACTCACCTAGTGAATTTGTATAGCGCATCTAAAATGAATATCACAGATCAGATCACAACGAGTCAAGCTGTTTACACACATTGTTAATTTAATTGCTTTGAATTTTAGGTGGGCAGCCTGCATGAAAGAATTCATTTATCGAGCATATGACTTAAATTAGGTTGTTTAGAAAGTGATGATGTCACTTTTGGGTTGTTGTTTTTTTTTTTATTAATTTCCCAGCCTAAACCACATAAACAAATTGTTTTTAATTTGTCTCCATGAGCACACTAAAAAAAAAGTTTCCTGCCACTTATGTTTGAGGAAATATGGTGTTTTGGATCAGTTTCAGTAGATGTACTTATTGAAGTGTGCAGTTGTTATGCAATGCAGATCAGATCAAGGGCTAAAAAAAACCCCCAAAAAAACAAAAAAGGCAGCCAAGGACCTCCCGAGTCCTTGGCAAGAAGCAGTAAACACGTAACCCCAAGTAACAGTCAGGTGATAAATAATAATCAGTTTCAAATCAAATTTATAGCAGATTTAAATCAAAACATCGAGTGACTAGCTGTCTCTCGGTGAGTACGTTTCGAAAGCCTCTCTGGGTCTGGCGCGCGCGCTCTGGACATGTTCCTCTCCAGCGGGGCTCATACTTGGAAATGGCATCCATCTATCCCCACCTGTGTACGCCAGCCAGGCAAGCGGCGCAGTCTGAGGTCTGCGTCGGGCTGCAGACGGGAGCGCCGGTAATTGTTTAAGAGTGCATTTATAGAGTGTACTCTTTGTGCCTCCTTAATCAGAGCCATACCCGGGCATTTGCATACGAGCCTCCGAGGATTGCTGAGGAATGTACCACAAGCGAAGGCGAGAGGACCGGGGAGTGGGAACGCTGGCGCTGGTGGGCCGCTCGGCTGTTGCCATTACGTTCCACTTCACATGTCACTGCCCTGTCGGGAGGCGGCGGGTGAAAGTGATTAAGGCTGGAGATCAAAAGCCGAGCCGTTGTTCCCGAATGTGGACCAGTGTTTGGGCACACTTTCGGCATTCCCTTCCTCAACCTTTTGATACATGGATACTAACAATTTTCGCAAAAAAAAAGCCGAAATCCAACGCTCTGCTATCGATCTCTTGCTGGCTTTTCTAGATTAGATCTGCTTTCATGGATTCGTTTCAGTACGTATTAGGTAATTTGTCCATTTTTCTGTCTGTGCTCGTAAGCCGAGTCTGGCGAAGGGACAAGCAGAACAAAAATACAGCCTCAGAAAACCATTTTAATCAGACAGCACTCCTTAGGGACGGAGGCTGGCATAGCAGAGCTCTTTACCTCATCAGAGCTCTGCCAGTAGTGATTGGAAGAAACACTCAGTCAGGTTTTTATTGAATAACCCGAGCTGTGTACTGGAGGGGCTTGACTGTAATAGAGCAGCTCTATAGCCGCTGAGGTGACAGCCAAATGGTACTTATTAAACTAAGGGCTGATTCATGCTGCATGCCCTGCTGCAGTTTAACCTTGTTGGAGGCTTTAACGCTGACGTACATTTTCTACAACTGAGATGCGATGCAACACAAACAGTGGAGCGCCGGCGCGATTTCCTATGCACAAAAGATGAGCAGTCGTTTTTAATGGCAGGCGATATGCGCAATTTCGCCTTTTATGTTGCACAATATAAACCGATGCGCTTACCAGTTTTTCGGATGAAAGCTTGCCAGGAGATGCACCTCGACACAGCAGTGCAAGTCCTGAGCCAATCGGGGAACAACAGCTGCAGGTGCAGTCGTCGCCGCTTATTTACCCAGCACACTGTTCCCTCCACAAACAGAGCATGACGTCTAATGGAGTGTGAGCGCGGATTAATTACAGCCGCATTTAGACTAATGGCTCCTTCTCTTCTGATTAATGATGACGCGTGTCACACGGAGGAGAGTCTAGCAACAACATGCGAGCGCTTTGATGGCAGAATAAGACATTAGCCATTTGGATGATCATGATATTGACTCTGACAACGTCATCGGTAATAAGCCTATGTTGCCACGTGGAGGTAAAGGACATGTAGTACTGTTTGGAATACCGTGGAGCAAAAATAATACTTGCAGCCATAGCTTGATTGATTTGTGGAATTTCCGAGGCTGATACCGAAACTTGAACTTGAATCTTGTTGGGGAGGAGGGGTCAAAGGTCATTGACCCAAATTCCTTTGCTGCAGTCTTTTGACACTTCTTGGCCAACATGCTTTCATATTCAGTTGAGCTGACTTCTGTTTTGTTGTCCATCTAGAAAGTATTCATGCTTTAGCAGGTTGGATTCTATGCAGCTGGCATTTGCCATTATGATGCTTTGTGGCAAATTAAAGAACAACCTTCACAAGCGACATGGCAACAGCGTCATGGCACTCGATCCAGTTAACATATCGCTTTATTAATGAACAATATGCCAACATGAGGAGCAAGTACATATCTGAACGGCTGCAATTTACCACTGCTTTAACACAGTTATAGTCGTTATTGTGATCTCCTGCTTTGTTAATACAGTTAAGTCTTGTTTCCTTTCCTTTTATTTATTCATTTGTTTTAAAAAAAAAACTTGTTAGTTGAACCGCTCATCATTCATGGTGAAGCTCCTCTGACCTCTGGCTCGGTGCCACTGGTTTTCACATTCATGCAGCGAGTGCGACCCATGATGAAGCACCTGCACAGGATGTTTTATTTTGAAAATAAACCGGGCGCTCCATGCTCCTGTGTCTGACCTCCTTCCCAGCTCCATCTGCCCTCCGTGGCTTGACGCAGGTAGTCTGCATTCCTGTCGGGAGCAGCTGCTGAGTCATGACCCGCGACACTGATCTGGTCTGGTGTTTGACTTTATACCAAACCAGTTTAAAATCCATCTCACCAACCAACCTTATACTCATGAAAATATATCTGCGTTAAGCCATTAAGGCCCCTTTTATCAGCTTGATTATTAATTTTAATGCAGTGATATATTAGCATCTTGGGTTCCTTTTAACTGACTATTACTTCCACTGGTGTACAGCTGTGTGTGACATGAAGCAGAAACCGCTGATTTGATGAAGATTTGAGCTAATTATTTTTTTTTTAGTGGATTGCTTCGGGTTCCTCGGGTCCCATGTTGAAGATCCACCATCACAGCACAGCGTTTTTGGATGGGATGGGGTGTCCGTTTTGGCTGGCCTCATTAAAACTGCCTTAATTAGAAACAAAACACCCAGACGCCCCCACCCTCCGTCAAAACAATGGCTTCTTGTTATCAAAGAGTCTGGGTCCCGTGTACGACGGAGTCTGGCTTGCATCTCGGCAGATTCATGAGACCAAGCGTGCCTGAGTCAGGAGTCCTGAGCCCTGCAGTGCCACTCACTCCTGCGACAGCCACCTGGGGGACCACCTTGGAAAGAGGGGGCCCATTAGTTCAGGTTAGACTTAATGACCAGTAATGGTACACCGGCCAAGCCAAACTGTGCAGAAAGGGCTCGGGGCTGCCCGAAATGAAATACCAGCCACTCAAGCTCTCAACATAAACACAAGGTGGGTGGGGGTGAATAGGTACGCGTTTAGGTGCCTGCATGTGTAGAAGGCAGCGGCGGCGTGCATATATGTGCTTGAGAGCAGAGTTGACCCAGATGGAGGAGGCGGTTTTGAGGGAGAGGAGATGGGTGAGCCCCCATGGAGAGATTAGAGCCGGGATGTGGGGGGGTGGCGGGGGTTCGCGGGTGGCTGTGGTTTAGAATTTATTCCCATTTAGCTCTGTTGCTTTGTGAACCAAATCTCATTTCCAGCTATGCCATCAGCTAAAAAAAAAAAAAAAAGAAAGAAAAAAAGCTTGCAGCAACCTCAACAGAGCAACCAGAGCAGCCTCCGAAGAGCACCGCTCAATTATTTACAATTTCATGGCTGTCTGAGATATGTGTTATTCTAATAAATTTAGGAATTAGGAGGCTTAAATACCGCACATATATTAACCTCTAAAGCTGAATTTTATCCTCAATTTACTGGTAAATACCACATCATGCTAATGGCATTCAACGATGATTACGTCTTCCATGGTCTTAAACAGTCTGTGGTCTAGAATTAGTGCAGGCATTAAAAGTACGAAACTACACAGTTTAAATAAAATAATATGATGCGAGTCAATCTGCCACTAAATGAAATTACTTTTTACTCACTTACCGGGGAGAATGAGCCGCAAAGTTTCAAGGCCTGCAATAGTCAGACAGAGTAAAGTACGATAATCCTCAGTGAAAGAGACAAAGGCAGAGGAAGAGAGAGAGCTTTGTTATGTCTCATGAAGCTCTAGGGTTTCCTGGAATTTCTGGCAAAGGATCCCAAAGTCACATAACCACATAAAGAGAGAAGGAATAGAGACAGACGTTGGGTAAGTCTCCTGAAGGACACGGTTCAAGATGTCCTGCTGATATTAGCCGCGCTGCCACTGTAAACTACAATAAGATCGCTGGCGCTTGCGCCGGCGCAGACTTTCGGCCCCCTCGAGGAAACACAGCAGAAACAATGAGCACAGTGCAAACACACCTGCAGCGAGCGCAGAGTATAAGGTGACATTAGTTACCTTCTGTATACGTATGAATTAAAGACCCCGACTCGGGCCTTTCACCTCGAGGTGGGGGCTGAGAGGGACGGGGTGCTTGTCAGAGACACTCGCTGGCTTGCTGCCACACTAATAATAACAGCCATGCACGAAAATGAGATCTGGTAAAGCTGGTGAACTTTAGCCCTTTAGAGCCCTGAAAGGATTTAAGGTATGAGAAGAGTGGAATGTTTCTTTTTTTTTTTCCTTCTTTTTTTTTTTTTTTTTGAGTGGTAAGCTCTCTGCCATCAATAGAATGTGCATCTGCTGCTTCAAAGCTTTAGCTTCAAAAGCTAATGCTTTAACATATTAGTTTATTAAAGCTAACACTTGCCAAAAAAAAAAGAAAAAAAAAAGGTTGTTTGGCACTCATCTGAGTCTAATTGAACAAGCGCAATATTTCTGGCACCATATCTGTCATCTGGTGTAGGTGGACTGGGATTATGTCTGGTTTACTCCACCAAATTTTTCTGCTGACTCCTGCAGTCCTTTGTCAGGAGCTAGTCTCTGGCTGTTTCTGTTACATTCCTTCTTCTTTACATTTCTTCCTCTTCTTTTGCCAACTTACCCCCAGTGAGAAGTATTATAAAAGAAGTCCATGGATTCACTATCACACAAAGATGTAAAAGTTGGGATGGATTTTAGAATTTTTTTTCAGGTAGGGACAGGAGAAACATGAGGAATGGCATGCAGTGTTGATAGTCGATGCTTCATCCTGAGGACCGCCAGGATGCCCCAAAACGTTAATCAAACGACGTATTACCGATCTCTGCTGACTGGAGTTTACCGATGTGACTTTTAATGTAATGTTTGTTTAAAGTTGTCAGAACATTTAAAGATTAACTAGGAATTATCAACAAGAGATGGAGACATAAAACCTAAGCGGCTGAAGAAACAAGCTAATAACATATCTGCAGAGGCGAGCTAACCAGCTGGAGCACGGCTTGTTATACCACTTTGTACCTCAAGAGGCGATAGTGAGTCATTGTAACCTGAAGGACGTCCTTGCGGATTCTCAAAGACTGAACTCAGCCGGCATCCACGAGAAACTCACTAGCCGCTTTTCATCAGCCCCGTCCTTCCGGCCGCTGCTCAAACCTCAAAAATATATTTGAGGGTCCGAATGTCGGCCGATCGATGCTTCATCACGGCAGCCGAGCGCAGCCGATACGAGACTTTTGTAGCCGAAACAGATATTTGGGAGTAACAAATGTTTAAACAGACATCGGCCAATATACTGTACATATACTGCATTTATGTATAAAAATCATCAAAGTCCTTTAATGTCATTTTGCCCACTTCTCCCATCGTGCTCTCCTCGGCGTAATATTGTGATGTTTATAGTTTTATATCTCAGAATGTAGCTCTTGCTTGTTGTGTTGCTGTTTTGTTTCTATGGAGAACGTAGTTGTAATTCCTTTAACTAAGAATTGGCCGTTGCCTGGCTGGTAAAATGTGCTGGATAGGTGGTGCGGGGGTCTTTAGTGGCAGGCTGTGACGGGGGCGGGGGCTGCGGTCCAACACGTGAATGCTTAATGATAGCGTACTGTCTCAGTCTTGCTTTATAGTAGTACTTTAAGTCAGCAAATATCAGCCATTTTTCCCACTGTTGCTGATAATATCACTGCCCCTCAAATCAGTCGGCCTTAATGTGTGATACTGAAATGCCAAACAAGCATTTACTTGTTTCTCGCGACACAGGCGGACACCCCAACTGTCCCAACCTCTTCTAGCACTTTGCCCGAAGCGTACAGTGGACTTATCATGCAGTGGGTGCGCGGTGTTCGGATGCGTTCGCCGTGCGAACACAGATCATCCTCTCCCGGCCGCTGTCATGGTCGCCGAGGCCCATTCATCAACCGTCGTCCCCCCGGCTGCTTAGCGACACCTTTTTAGTGTTCACACCTGGCCGAGTCGCCCCCGCCGCATCCGCCGTCAAAACAGCTGCCGAACGTGCCGGAGCCCATGCGACCGCTCAGAGACGCCGAGCCGTAGCGTTAAAACAAAAACGGCCCTACATTTTTTTCATTCTCTTTTTTTTGGGGGGGTTTTGGTCGTGTTTTTGTAAGCCGCATGATTTCTTGTGTGTTTGCTGCCTTGAAATTTTTTTTTTTTTAAAAACCTCAGATTTTCTGTCTCCCCCTTGAACGCAACCAAACTTATAGCACCGTCAGGGGATCACTCCTCAACATACACTGTGAGTAATAGACCCTCTTGGTCAAGTCATCTTGCTCGCCTGCCACCCCACCCACAACCCACCCGCTCCTTAATCTCCTGCTATCTCTCTCCAGGAATGCAGCCCCTTATTTTGAAAAATACCTTGTCATGTAATACCCTTGAAAAGCCTCACAGCACACCTAAAAAAATTGGCATTCCACCGCATGATTTACCGACTTGTGTGTTAAAACAAGGCAAGAAAGATGAAGATTTATGACATTTTGGAGAGATTTGAATAAATACGTCCTCTGCGCAAGTGATTTTTGTGTGTGTGTGTGTGTGTGTGTGTGTGTGCGCGCGCGTGTGTTTCCCTGATACGGCAGAAACGGGCCTGTGATGCATGCGCAAAAAAGGCAAACTTTTGTCAGCGTTTGCACTCAGCTGTCATGTTTTCAATAGGTTCTCAGCGTGTGGGGGCATTGCATCATGCTCTTTAGCCACACTCTACCCTCATGTATGTTTCCATGTAAGGTATGATGAGACAGTGCTCTCTCGCAGTGTGGTTTAAGTCAGCCACATAAATCACTCCGCTGTTTATATTCTTTCCGATTTTCTCTCCTTCCTTCGCCAAAGAAGTAATTTCTCCCCGGCTAGAGCCACACGTCCACCGCGGCTGAAACGTGGCTTTTATATAAGAAGCATGTCACAAATGTGCAGTAGATCTATTTTCTTTGCCTTTTTTTTTTTTTTTTTGCCCTTGGAGAAACACGTCAGGAGCCTCCCGGGCTGTATAAGAAATACATTTTTATGTTTCACTTTAATGTTTTTCCAGCATGTCGTGGAACTGGCCGTTCACCAACGGCCGTGGGCTGCTGTGGATAATGCTAATCATGTATGCATTCACATTTTAGCCATCGGTGCCCATCCAGGGGGACTCGCGCTTATTGAAATGGTTCAGAATGCCAGCCCCCAAGGGCGCCTCCGACAGACATAGTGGCTTTTACCGTTGATTTAATCTTTGAGTTGCCTTGTTGTAAGAAAAGAACTCCCCCTCGCCGATGCGAAAGAAAGCCGCTTTCAGTATTTATCGGGGCATTTCTGTTGTTTCTATTATTTTTCGTTCGATTCTGCCCTATTGTCATCAAGCTGGATAAACTGTTCCCTAGCTGCAGTAGCAGTGCTTAGGCTAAAACCCACCATATATCAGCGCTTTGGTTCCACTAGTCTCCCTGGTCAGCTCACTAGTAGCAGATTAATGTCCTGTTGAGGAGACACAGGCTGCTATTCGGGCCTCATTTACTCTGACAGAAGGCAGGTGTCAAGACAGGCTGTCCTAGAGGAACAAACAGAGGCTGCTCTCACCCTGGAAATGGAAGTGAGAGAGGAATGGGCGAAGGATTCTCAGCAAGTCACATGTTCTTTTTTTCAGTCTGTAAATCCTTTTTTTTTTTTTTTTTTTTTTTTTTTTTGGAAAAAAAAAAAAAAAACTTTTTT
>CAAKHG010015545.1:0-16829 GCA_901007715.1 Dactylopterus volitans | reverse complement strand
ATATATATATGCAAATATCCTGCAGATATCCATATAAATACATAATATATATATAATACACACATATACTATGTAACTATCCCCATAAATATAATACTATCTACTAAGTTAATTACAATATAACAATCTACACTATTTTATTGATATTTACATCGTAACACACAGATGCAGGAGAAACAGTATGTGTGTGTATGTGTGTGTGTCTGTGTGTGTGTGTGTCTGTTTGTTTTACCTCAGTATATTGAATGCATAAACAGTTGTGATCTCGATTAAATCAATGTCATTTAACTATCCATACGGTGTGCGGACTGGACTTCACACAGTGTTATTAAATCTGCCATATTAAGGGACTAGGGGAAACCTCAGCCACGAGCAGTTTATTCAACGTCCGACCCGAGAAGGTAATATTCTGGCTCACTGTTACACCACAGTCAGCGGTGCTGCTCTGGGCCCCTCTGAGCAGAAATTAAAGCTGCGTAAACCTGTTGTGAGGACGCATAAGAGATGGACCAGCCAGGCTGTGGAGGAACTAAAGGGGCGCTTGGATTATGCTGACTGGGACGTTTTCAGGTCCGCTACCAACAACCTGGCTGAGTACACACAGGCTGTGATGTCATGCATCAGTTTGTGCGAGGTACTGCTGTACAACATCACGCACTGAGAGGACTTAAAAAAAAACCAAAAAAACGACAAACCCGGGTTCACAGCCAAACTCAGTGAGGGATAACGCCTTTAGACAAAGACAAAGATGGATACAAAAAGACAAAGTAGACATTTAGCAAGGCAGTGACAGATGCTAAACAACATTACTCTGAGAAACTCCAGCAGTCGTTCTCAGCCACTAACTCCTGGTCTGTCTAGCGGGGGCTCACAGAAATCACAGACTACAAATGCAGAGCCCCCCACTCCAATGATGACCCACACCTGGCCAACAAACTCACTGATTTTTTTTTCTGTCTCTCTGAAAGTCAGTGGGACAGACGTGACACCATCCCCCATGACATCCTGTAACAGCACCAGCCCAGGGGTTGCTCACCTCCCCACCCCTCGACACAACAGCTCACCTCAGCTCGCCCCTCCCCCTCTATCTCAGGAAGACCTCCCTCCCCACCTCCCGCACTAACATCCATCACAGTGACGACTCTCACCATTTACGTGACGGATGTCAACAGACCCTTTACATGACGGAACCCTCACAAGGCAGCCAGAACGGACTCTGTCTCTCCATCCACCTTTAAGAACTATGATGATCAGCTCTGGGACATCTTTAACACCTCACTGGGGACATGTCATGTGCCAGCATGCTTCAAAACCTCCACCATCATTCCTGTCTCCAAAAAAACCCCCCACAGGACCACAGGACTGAATGACTGCCGCGCTGACCTCTGCGGTGATAAAGTCCTTAGAGCAGCTCGTTTAATCTCATCTCAAGACAATCACCCCCGGACACCCTGCAGTTTGCCCATGGAGCCAACAGATTCGTCGATGATGCTGCGAACATGGCCCTCCACTACATCCTCCAGCATCTGGACTCCAGGGGAATCTCCACTAGGATTCAGTTTGTGCTCATTAACATGTCTCAGATGCCCTCACCATAAGCACCAGATCCCCCCAAGACGGCGTTTTTTTCTCCACTCCTAGTCTCGTTGTACACCAACAGCTGCACCTCCTATATGACACCACCCTCATTTGATTGATCTCTGCTCGGGATGGGAGACAAACCCTCTATCCCCATCACTCTGAGTGACTTCCCAGTGGACACTGTGGAGTCCTTCTGCTTTCTGGGCACCATCATTAGCCGGGACCTCAAGTGGGAATGAACATCAGCTCCCTCTCAAAAAAGGCAGAGGATATACTGCCTGTGGCAGTTGAAGAAATTCAACCTGCCAAAGGTGATGATGGTGCACTTCTACACTGTCATCATCGAGTCCATCTTCTGCTCCTCCATCACCACCTGGAACGCTGCTGCCACTGCCAGGGACAAGGGCAGACTTCAGCGTATCACTTGCTCAGCCGCAAAGGTCATCGGCTGCAATCTGCCATCACTTCAGGACCTGTGTGCCTCCAGGACCCTGAGGCATGCAGGTAAGATTGTGGCTGTCCCCTCCCACCCTAGACACAAATTGTTTGAGACCCTCCCCTCTGGCAGGAGGCTGCGATCCATCAGGGCCGAATACTCCCGTTATAGAAAGGCACAATACTGGACTTTGGTCATTGCATCACTTGCACAGCTCATTTACAGATGTAGATAATGCATTGTAAATATAAATGCAAACACATAGAATGAGACATTTCTTAATGTAGTGTTTTATTTTTAATTTAGCACTGTTCTTACTGTACATTTAGCACTTCCCTGTTTCCTTGTATGTGTACACACGCTTGGCAATAAAACTGATTCTGATTTTTTGATTCTGTTATGACTTGCTTAACACTGACTTGAAAATCTCTTTTAAAGCACTTCAGAGAACTCCATTTTCTTATATAACATTCATTCACATTGGCGGCCTTAAGTGTGAGCTAATGTTAAACATCAATAGCATGTAAAAACTCAATAATTCCTTTTAGATTGTTTCTTCGCTGTTTGAAATATTCTATGGAATACACAGCGGCACTCATCCACGTGGCTGACTCGGTTTATCTAACTCTGGCATGATGTTACTGCAACAATGATGGTGTGAGATAGTCAAACTTTATTCAAAGTAATTTGACTTCAGTCAAAGTATTCAGGCCTGAGATGATGCAAAACTAATTGCAAAATTTAATTCAGGGTGATGATAAGCACTTTACTTTTTAAGAATTCTGGTTTTATGTGAAATGAACACAATACTGAAAATAATTGGAAAAAAAATGTGCCAGTTTTGTATTCCGTAATGGAGAACCCAATGTACACTCCAACAACATCGCAATCTTCTCATAGCATCTCCATTTCATGCAACAGGTGTAAAAAAATTGTGTCCAGAAACCATGAAAACAACAAGAGCTTAGAAGAGCAAGAGTTGTATTTCTTGTGGTATAAATAATTGTAGCTTATCGTTTGAGAAGCAAACATTATCAGTCATTTTGTTCACCCTTTTTTTTAGTATTTTTTTATTGTCATTCCAAGGTGAAGGAGCAATGACAAGCAATATGACAAAAAAGGACTCATTCATAACATGATGGGATGGCAAGCTTAACATAGGCTGTAGCTCACTGGTGCAGCTTTTCATATACCTGAACTCCTATACCTATACCTATTTCTGTGATGTACAGTGACGCTGACCTTCAATTACAAAATATATGTCTTTTATTGCGTCCAAGTTTTCTTTGTTTATGGATTATGTCTCTAGCAGATTACATTTTTTTGAAAGTGTGGAAAAGTACATATAAATCTTGAGTAGTTGGTGTCAAAGCCTGATGCACCAAACTACATAACAACATTGCTCGTAAGCAGAAGCCTTCACTGCCTGCAGACTCATCCTGGTAAATAATGTCAATGCCAATGACAATCAAATGAAAAATGACAATGTCATTTTGTGTGATTAAGGAAATTATGTTTTCAGTGTTGTTTTAGGCGATGTCTCAGAGAGAGTGAAATGGGTGATGAATAGGCCACATTGTGGTCTTTCAAAATAAAGCGACTTGTGCATCTTCTGTATTAAATTATAAAAACATTAAACTCTAACACTCATATACAAACCTTGCACGTACGTTATCACTGATCCTTCTCTAGATCTTCATGACCTCTAAACTGAAAGGTTAAGAGCCACTCTTATTGATAACTCATTGGCTCTATTGATCCTGCTCAGGAGTTAATTGGGTGTTACTCAATAAAATTTACCCTAATTAACTCAGTTAGAAGCACAGACTGCACTTGTTATTATAGTCACTGTCTCGGTAATTGCCTCCGCTGAAGCCTCCTCATTACCGCCACAAACATCCTCAGGAAGTCTGGTAAGGTGAGAATGAGCTTGCTTGAGACAGGGACAGTGGTGGGTTGAGTTTTTTTTTTCTTTTTTTTAATCGTCACAATCAGCGCTGGGCTTTTTGCAATCAAAAGGCACAGTGTGAGCTCAGCCAAAGTGTGTCAGGACATTCTCTAAATATACACTCATTAGAGACAATGACTGACACAAGGAGAACAGCTTGAAGCTTCATCTCACAGCTTGTGATGATTTTATTGATAGCTGTGCTATTTTTTTTACCTTAGCGTTCATATCTGTCTTGATTATTTTTCACTTTGCCATGCAACAGCATTTGTCCATGGCTGCCGCAGTTTGTCTTATGTCACTTTACTGTTAATTACTGAAGTAGCATGAAAAGTCTGCAGATCTCATACATTCCTGCAGTATTTTAAACACATCTTATTTTTGCATGATTTTGCAGTTTCTCAACAGATAACAATTTATGAGGAGTTATTTCAGTCTGTTGTTATTGATTTTTTTTCAAATTAGCGGATTGGATAAGACAGGAAAAACAACTTGACTAACTAATGCTTTCTTGAAAGCTGCTACACATTCAAGTCAGGCACAATACATCATCAGCCATAACATTAAAACCACTGCATCTTTACCATAAAATATAATTCTAGGGGGAGTTTTACATTGAATTTGTAGTGAATCTATTTCAGAGAATTGTTGCTATAATTGAATGATTGTTATTGGAGTTGTAATTTGTTGAACTGCCCTGGGTTATTATTATTATTACATTCTATTGTAAAAATGCAGTGGTTTTAATATTATGGCTCATCAGCGCTCAACTTACATGTGAGCCTAATTTCAGGTATCTGGTGCCAGTAAACAGGCGACTGTTTATTTGCCATATATTTGAGAATCTCAGTAAAAAATTTAAAACATACTGTGGTAAAAGGTCATCGGTGACCATATGTGTGTTCTTTAAGAGTCAAAAAAATAACGAAATTTGTATGTTGCTGTCATGCAGTGCATCATGTGGTGTGTCTCCGTCACACAGTCTTTCACACCAATTGTGCGACCTGCTGTGGGGCTGATGCCTGAGGCAAATAAACGAAAACATGACAGAAACAACGTGAGCCAAAATTGCTCAAAAACAACCACAGTTTCCATGCTATCACAGAGCTCACTGATAGTGTGTCTGTGGGTGGCCGTTTCCTGGCATTGAGCTGGATGGCGACAGTGGCAAGTGTATCATCTGAGCCCAGTGGAGCCAGCGAGGCCATATGCCCAGACGGAGGGGGAGCTGAGGCGCAGAGACCTCGTCCTGTGGTCAACTGCTAGAGCCAAAGCGCCTGACCATATGGGTATGAAATATGTGTGAAAGGAACTCTGGGTTTAACAAGAGCAGATAACTTGTCTCTGAATTCTCACGTAATCTCAGTTCTTCAGGAAACATTATTAAAAAAAATGTCCAGTTTGAGTGCTAAGCATTTGAATGCCCCCCTCTGTGGCCCATCACCTTATCAAGGTGAAGGGGTTTGAGTGTTCTAATGATCCCAGGAGCTATGTTGACGGGGGCAGCAGCCCCTGGTAGGGTCTCACATGGCAACTGGTCTTGGGTGAAGGGTTAGACAAAGAATGGTCCATAAAGACGCACAAGGGAAGAAAAACATAAAGGACGAGTGTGCCCTGCCCTGGTCGTTACTGGGACTCCACCCTGGAGCCTGGAGGCCTGGGGAATGGGCTTGTCGGCAAGCGCCTGGTGGCCGGGCCTTTGCACAGGTCCAGCCCGAGGCAGAGACATGGGTCCGTCATTCAGCAGGGTCTGGTGCAATGTGGATAGGACAGCAGGCCACTGCTGCTGGAAGAGCAGAAGAAGACCTTGTGACATGAGAATTTGAATGCAATCTATCTTGTGTACACTACATGCAATTACTGTAGTTTACTCAAAAGATAAAGAAATACTCATCTCCTTAATATTTGCTTTCTCAATGTTGGTAAAGACCGACAAGGAGTTAAAATTAAATGCCAATAAAAATGTTAATAATGCAAAAAAAAAACCATTTGTGGTATACTGGTTAAGGTTAATTAATCATTTGGATGGTGTAGATAAACATGGGATAGATGTAATGACGACGTAAGCATACGTAGTACAGTCTTAGCTGGGATATATGTGAACCTAAATGGTTATAAAGCTGCTAAATGTGACTCAATTATGTGACATTGATGAGATAGTCTAGCAGAAGGTAGCACAAAAATGTAGACTAGGTGATATTTCAACTTACTGAAATGATTTTTTTTTTCTCCCTTGGGAGTGTGGTCATGTTGCACATATTGCATTCACATGATGTTCAGATTTCATCACAGTTGTCTTTTAAATTCTATTTTGCATTGTTATTTGTTTTTTTTTTCCCCAAATGATTTAAATTTCCGCCAGACAGCCGTGCAAGAGAAAAGAGCACATAGGAGGTGATTTGTGCTGCCACATTTCATCACTTACTGAACGTCAGTATTAATATTGTAGATACATTGTGATACACAGCATTTATAGTTCATGGCAGCTTGCGAGACATTTGTGACATTCTACTCACTTCCATATGGTGTTCTCATTTGATGCCAAGTTTAGTTGTGATTGTAGATGAAATGTCAGCTTTTTTTTCCTTTTTGGTTGTACACAACCAAACACAATCAATAAAGAAGTCCAGTTGCTTTCTACATATAAACTCTAAGGATTACTATGATGTGGATGACTGAGAATCTACTGATAGCAAATAGTGCTTCTGTAGAACATGATATTACATTGAAGTTGAGCTTTACCTTGTGGGTATAAAATGCCCTCACATAAAAAAACCCTGTTGGATATTCATATCCAAATTTGTCACAATCCGTGTTTAAATTCTTTAGATATGGCCAAGTCACACAGACATATATGACTTGACCACTGACCATCAAATTCATCCTTGAGTCCAAGTTGACTTTTGTACCTGTGATATTATGTTCACAACAACAACTAGAAAAGAAAATGTCACTCTCCAGCTGCTGCCAGTGTGCATCGAGGCTCCAAAAATAAATAAATAAATAAAATGTTATTGTCTTTCTGTGCAAATATGCACAATAATCATCTATGCAGTCAGAACCAGGCCAGTCGAACTGGTGGTAGAAAATGGCATGATAATAAGTACCCCATTAGGAGCATTTGAGAGGTACCACGCTGCGCTATTGTAATAGACTGAATAATCAAGTTGCCCGCTCTGGCAGTAATAGAAGCTTTGCTGCATTTTCTGAATAAGATACTCATCTGTGGGAACAAGCATGTCTGCATGTTTGTGGGAAGCAGAATAGATTGAATAGCTATTCCCAGACTCGGGCAGCCATTGGGACCTCGTACCTGAGGTAAAGATTAGATTACGGGTCATTTTTATGCATTGTTACATGTATGACATGTTTGACTGAACGTGGACTCCAGGACTGCAACATACACAGCATTAGAAAATAGCCTTACTTTTAGAAACATGTAATTCATGCTAAATGTTCCAAACATCATTCAAAGTCTGCGGATTCTGACTGATTTTATTTGCATATCATAGTAGGGACAAAAATTGATGCATCTTAGAAACATTAGAACAACCAGTTACTTTATAAAGTTTGGTTTAATCCAGTCTCCTTTACATACTGAGTGCAATTCATTAGCGCAAACAGTTTCACTACCACAGACTGACTTCTAGCACCTATGTTTTACAACGAAAAAAAATGTAATGGGTTCACTAAACTGGAACTTAAAATTGTCAGTTTGAATACATATAAATGCTGAGACAGAGTGCAAATATATCAGTTCAAGCCATCATAAGAAAGCCAGGTTTGATCATTAAGGCAGAAGATTTGACAAGTGTTATATCGAGAGGATTCAAGCCAATATTCATGAAAACACCAATGTGAGTTGGAGCTACAGCAGAATGCATCTTTTTTGTAAGTATTTATCTCAGAAAACAGTCAAACTACTGCTTACCTTTCCCAGAGGCTACTGCAAACAGAAAAAAAACATTTAACTCATAACTTTTCTTTTTTCTGCCTTCAGCTTAGCAGTATCTCATCATCACACATTTTCTGCCAAGAATTCCTGCAGACATGGATCATTTAAACTGGAAGTGATGCTGAGCTAGATATATTGACAGTTGACTCTGGCCTGGCCTCCTTGGAAAGGTGAGCAAAGAAATCAATAATATATTAGAAATGTACTGACATTTATATAGGAACTTTTAGTTCCGCAGCCACAATTCTGTGGCTTTCTTGCTATTATCACTGGAGCGCTGCACGGCGATTATAAACAGGACGTTGCACACTTTAATGTGAAACACTATAAGTTTTCATCACACTTCATACTATTTTCTTAGTCAGTTATAGCTCAGGCTCCAGAAGTTGTGTTAAAAAATAATGCCCAAAGTGTCCCATTACAGTCTCTTAATTTTGACCCACTCAGGGTGTTATTTTGCAGCGGATAAACAACCCTGACACCCAAAAATAATACCGCTTACTGAGTAAAGGACGCAGGCGGCTACGAGACAGACTGACAGAAGGTGACATTTTCAGCTGGCACCCCGAGAGACATCCCAGCACTCTCTCTGGCACGCTGACTCCCGCAGCCGTCCATTTTCATGGCAGTCCATGTGTTGTTAAAGGTAAAAAAGAATACAGCTCCTGCCAAAATCATCACCGTTCCCGGTACTAATGTCACCATTTCCTGCTACTTGGGCTCATTTTGAGTTAATGCATGTCACCTGCAAAAGAGACAGCACAGGTATCAGTTGAATCAAACAGGATCCATGCATGCAGGATGTTGTGTCAGATATAATCTTTCTCCACTCTATCTTTTCTTGTTTTTTTTTGTCCGTTAATCATTGCTCAAAAGTGCAAGAGCTCCATGCAAGTCAATCAACGACATCCAAAAATTGCTTTATTATTCATTGCAGTGGAGGAAAGGTGTCATTGCTCATGTATGAACTATCAAAACAACAAAAAAAAAAAAAACAGGATTTGTGGAAATCATTTTTCTAAAGCTTCTCTTTCCCTGTTACTACCTCGTTGCCATTGTCAGATCACTGCATCTCGATCTTTGCAAGGCTCCTCTCGGTGCTGTATTACCTTGCTCTTCAAGGCCCTCTCATCCATATACATGCCTTGTTCAAGGTAATGAGATATGACACTCCTGAGTCTTCACTGTTACGGTTTGTATGCCCGGCAGTTACATGTGTGAAAATTAAAATCAATGGAAATTTGTAACGGTTGAGGTGTCAAGGTTTGCTGTAATCTTTATTGAATAGTGCGCTGAGCTTGTCAAAGGGAAGGTGTGGTGAAAAAAAAAATGAAATTAATTTAGGCCACTCCCTCTTGCACTTCTTTTGAAGTGACAAATCACAATACAAAGCAGGCTCTAAGTGGCAGCCACTCTGAGACTGGAGTGCCTGGAAGATTCACGTTAGGCCAGGCTGGTTGTCGCTATGGCCAGTGTCTGGTGAAAGAATCTATCAGTAAAAAACAGATGAAGCAGCATGTGCTTGCAGATGCCCAGGAGGTTACGATTGGTCTACGGCGGGCTACACCATCGCAAATACAAACTGCACTGAGGGGTGCATGTTGGTTTAGATGGCGAGATGGAAGACATAAAAATTAGCTTACAAAATGGATCATCGAAAGAGCAAAGGGTGTTGCTGAAAGGGGAAGAATGAAAAGGAAGAAAGTTCTCCAAACTGACAAGACCAAATGTGCCAAACTCAGCAAGTTTATGAATAAAACAAGCTCGCAGTTTGAGAGTGGGGGAACATCAGAGAACAAGTGCCAGATGGAGATGAGACAGGTCAGTTACGAGTGCAGGATCAAAGGGGCAGGCCAAGGTCCAAAGCAATTCATAATGTAGAACACTGGCTGCAAAACCACTGTTCACATTTTTGAATCAAGTCAATGAATTGTGTGGTGTTATGTGTCAAGTGTTTTGCAAATAGCATATAGCAACGCCCGCTAAATGTGAAGCACTAGCTTGTGGCGCCTCAGCAGCAGCAGCTGCCACTTGACCAGGTTGCAAATGACAGCGCAGCCCTGCCTCCTAAAAATGACGTACATTCTCATACAAGTAAACAGCGTTTGCAACTAAAAATGACGTACATTCTCATACAAGTAAACAGCGTTTGCAATTACTTTTTGAGTGCAGTATGATTTTATTTCAGGGAAAAGCTGGTAATGTGATGACATCTTTACTGTGTGTTATTTTTCCCTTCTGCCAAAGTGTCTTTTACAAACTGATTGTCACCTAATCTTAATCCTGTTGTTATTTTTTGTGAACATGACATAGCACAAGGCTAGCTTGTGACTTTAAGACAGGTGCCACTAGCACAGAGCTAGCTCTGGTTTGTCACGAGGAGCCAAGTTGAGGAAAACAATACAAACCACATGAGAATCCACAGAGCACCAGCAGCAGCCCAGCAGTGGTCTGGCATGGATGGACAGCAGCCTGGAAAGGCCACCAACCTGACAGCACTATGTGGCTGCACCACAATGGGGGTTGGACTGCAGCGATGGTGGCTAGCGGAGCGATAAGTCGGCATCGAGCTGGGCTGATTGCACTGGGACAGGAAGATCCTGGTAGGGTTCATGAATGCCTGGCGAGTCGGACGAAGAGGAGTCACTGTTTGTCAGTCCTGTGAGTTCTAGAGCCAGCAGAGGATACCTACTAGACATATTAAAGGGGAGGAGTACTGCCAGGTTTTGATGATCAAAGGTGGAGCGTGGGCACAACTGTCCGAACAAAATTTGATTGGCCTTGATCTGGCAACAATAGCAAGAAAAAAATAAAACGATTTGACAGCATAATTCACAAATCTGCAGCCAATACAAACCCAAATATTGGTATTGGTGCTTTCAAAAAGAGGCTGTTGACACAAAATTAATTGGCACAATCATTTTTGACATCAATGTCTTTCCAGAGTATACATAGTGAAGACTTTTAAATGAAGTGTATTTGCATTAAGAGTAGAAAAATGTCATGGTTTCATAATTTTTTCCTATCTGCTGTAACTTGATCTTTGACCACCAAACTCTAGTCAATTCAGCCTGAATCTAAATTGACATTTGTGACCAAATTGGAAGAAATACCCTCCAGGCATTCCATAAATACTCACAAGGATATTCACAAGACTTAAAGACAATATTGGCCTCTGATTACCAAAAGCTAATTGATTACTCCTTGAACGTTAGTTATTATGTGTTCCAAATTTGAAGATGGTATGTGGTAACCATTTTAGGCTATAAAAGCAATTGCTTCGTTAAAAGGCACCGGACTACCCGGGATGGCATCTTTTCTAGTATTATGTTTCTGAGAAAGTACCCACCTACACTTTTTTTTTTTTTGCTTACAATGTCAATGTAAATGTTTATGAGTTTTTGAATACCAAATTGCGATCCTGGTCTGAACAGCTTTTGCACAATCTTCCCAGAATTGGCTGTCAAGAGAGTCACATACTTCATGGAAAAAGTCATGCTTCAGAGACATGAAAGGTCAATGAAAGGTCAATGTGACTTACCCTTGAGATTCGAGTGACCTGTCTCCATTCCAGGAAAGTGTGATTGAGAGTGATTGAGATTGCTGCAAGGCTATGGGTGTGAAAAAAAGTGGCCACCAATGAACCATGTGCTTGTTGACGTGCAAATGCTCATGTATTCTATGGCTGATACTTTTGATGATGGACACAGATGTGTGAATTAACACCAGCTAAACAAGGACATGGCACACTTTTCCACTTTAAATCTAATGTCACTCCAATAAATCTTGCAAGGACAGGGAAGAGAGCACTTGTGTGGTCTGTTTGAAAAGCTTAGTGCGAAGGTGAACAAATGCAATACATTCATGAATCCACTTTTATTTACATTACAGTAATATTGTGAATTTTATATGCGTGACATAAAAAGCGTGTGGATTTTCCAAATCAGGCCTTATTTTGATAGTAGCATGTTTTCCGAGTGGGATATGCCGTTTTTATGGTTTTACTAGCATTCTTCGGACATGGATATAGCAAATTTGGAATCAAAAGCTTAACTGAAGTTGCAACAGTTTACAGGAAATCTCCTCAAAAGTAAATCTAAATATTGATAGCCCCCTGGTGTTTGGCTGCAGTATACGTCATATACCTTGCCCCTTCCGTGTTAGTGGTTGGAACTTCTGGGCCAAAGTATTGCTAAGTATTTGTTATTTATTATTCCTCAAAAAATGGATTTTTATATTTTAAGTAGTTCTTATACTGTTGTATAATAAAGTGTTCATTTTTCAATTTTTCTAATGTTTCCTATTTTTTTTTTTTATGCTATAAAAAGGGGTTGCACCAGCATGATTGACAGCTGCCCTGAGGGAAACACCAGCAGTGAGGGTATTAACAGTCTCTTTGGATGGGCATTGGACTGTTGAAAGGACATGTCACACTATGTTCTTATTTTTGTTTGCTTGTGTTTCAAAAGGTAAAAAAAAAAAAAAAAAAAGTTGTTCAGCAAGTGATTTCTTGCAACAAAGTCGAGGTGGATCTTGATACAGTTGCTCCTTTTCCTGATTGGGAATTCCTCTGGCTGCAAATAACATCAATATCACAAGATTGCAGCGTATATTTCAGGGATATTTTGGCCTCATTTTTCAACAGCAGGAGGAGGCGGAAGCATGTTGTCAAGATTAATAGCGAGCTGTGATATAATGTGTGATGTTTTGATGAGATGCATGCTAAAAAATAAAATTGGAGCCCATATTTCTGAGTGAAAGGTGAAACATTGTACTTGTAGACCTTTTCAAAAAAAATATGTGAGACTTGGATATCATGACATTGGTGTATGCATAGCTGCATATGAGTGGGAATAATTGTATGATATTAATTATCATTGGAGCATGTGAACAGCCCAAAAGAAATATTGTCTTTTTAAGAATAAGGGTTAAACCAAGAATATTTTGTACAATTAACTGAATTTTGTGTTAGAGCAAGATTTGAGTTTGATAGTTTTCATTAAAAAAAAATATTTGTTACAGCAAAAATTCAAGTGTGGATTGGTCAGCTTAGAGGCCTTCTTGCTGAAGATGACCTTCACAAAATTAACTAAAAGTAAAACTAATGTTTTGCTAGCAAGCAGGTTCATACCTCCTCATTTGTATTCCATGAAATAACTGAGGACTACACCTCCTCAGGATATTCTCGCCAAAGTGGAACAACTCTATCAACATCAGCTCAAGGTAATGTATCGCTTCATTTGTTGCAGCAAACACCAAATTGACACCCTGTTAAGTCTACAGCATGTATACACTACACAAATAACGGCACACTGACTGAGTAGCTGAATATTGCAACTCAGTCCTGTCGTGCCTGTTCAATGCATCAAATTAATAGCCATTGATAAATGTGTCACATGTTTTCTCTTACTGCCATTACCATGGTCACCATTTGCTGCATTATTGACAATCTATCACAAGCTCCATCACCATTAACAACTGACAGCCTTGAGTGTGCTTTCTAACAGATGACATACAGCAGATCTGCAACACATAGAACAATAGAAAGAAAGGAAAATGCATCACTTGAATTTGAATGATGATCAGTACATTTGTAGCACTCTTTGCACAGTTTATTGACCAGAGTACTTGGCCATAACGTGATAGTTTATATGACCTGTGAAGTGTCTTTCTTTATTTCTTTTTCTAAAAATAGTCAACAAGTGAAAATTAAGTTTGAGTAAATATACATGCACAGCAAGTATGTAAACGTTAGGGTGTTATTGGTGACACCACTGCGATATTACTGTTGCCAAAAGAGTTAATGATAAAGAAATGTTCATGGGCTCTATAGAAAATGTAATCATTTATCATTGGCAAGGCAAGACAGGTCAAATGTGTACATAACATTAACATTATTGTGCAAAACTATCAAAAACCAATAATTACACATTATTTAGGATGAGATAGATTATTTACAGATTACTGTCATATGTGTATTACATTGCCATGTGCATTATTATATGTGTATTAACACAATATCAGTAAATCATTTTTAGTAGCATGATTATGATCAATAACTATATATATATATGCTGAAAGCCATGAAGTTACATTATTTACAAGCTGCTTACTATTTATTTATTAAGACAGAAAAAGCTGTTGCGTCACATACATTCATTAATCTTGGTTCCTATTCACAGTAGATCCCTCCAATTCCAAGGCAAACATGGCTGGCCTTCATTTTACAGTGATGTCATTCAGGGTTTCTCATCTTCAGCCTTATGAGTCTGCGTGCTCACATTCAAAGCAGTTTGACTCTGCAATCAGCTGAATCTAAATGCCACTTTCCGTCCGTCTAGAGGACATCAGGAGGTCTGCCCTGATTCGCTCTGTCAGCCCGTGGAGACTCGCCAACCACTGTTTCGGAGCCTGCGTCGGCTTGATGGCAGGTCACTGAGAAGAGTTGTTTTGTATTCAGGCCACACTCACATTGTGTTTGCACCAGAGACATTTCCATTACCTGACAGGGAACCCAGAGAGCTTATGATCCCCATGGCAACGTGACACACGTAAAGATTAGACCTGAGAGATGATAATATGAGATAATCTGAGATGGAATGCTCTCTTTCCTCTAATATGTGTTTTCCTTTCATGTCTTAGGTTTTGCACAAATATAATGTTTCCATTGTCTAAACCTTGAACATCTGGCCATGTGGAATTACTTCTGATGTGTAAAAACAACCATTGTAGTTGTGTGATGCTGGTGTCGTCAGACTGCCTTCCTCCTCTTTGTAGTGTATATTGGTGAAATGATTTCAATTGCAGCGTGTCCAGGGTGTGTAAAAACATATTTAATTAAGTTATGCAGAGTGATTTCGTGAATTACCTCAACCATGTAATGAAAGCATGCCATGGAAAAGGAAAGTGGAGGGCGAAAGTAGAGAAGAGAGACGGTTGAACATGAAAATGTTTGCAGTTGTTCTCTAAATCAAATCCGATTTTCAGTGCAGACTATGAGGGACACCTTCATTTGCATCATTAAATGTGATGTCACGAGGACAAGTTATGGTTATGTTGCATGCAGTAGGAATGAACAAAAACGCACTGGCCTTTTAAGAAATACGAGTGCATCACTTGTTTAAGGAAACATGAGAAAATGATAATAGTGACAATGCCCTTCCGATTTATGAGGGGGAAAGAGAGTGACATTATTCGTGACTGGTTTAGTGGACTCTTGGGAATAATGGCTCCTTGACTAGAGAATGAAGTCACACTTCCTTTGTGTTTTTTTTTGTAATCTGAGCTGTTCTGGTTCCTCGTCCAACAGTGTGTTCATGTCCCTCCCTAAGAAACACTTGGCCCTTGTCTATAGCTGATCCATTCTGGCTGACCAGCCGCTGCGCTCCCCACATTTTAATGACTGCATGACTTCATGGATAATGGTGGAGGCTATATTGGTTTTTTTGTTGGCTCTCACGCTCATAAGCTTTCTGTTTGTAAATGAACATGGATTAATTTGCATTTTCACAGTTTTACAAGCCTGAGTGGTGCATACAGCCATTTCATTGTTTTGATTAAAAACCAGCTCCGGACTGCCCAGGCACCAAATTAACCCCTTATTATGATTGGTGTAGTAGTATGCCTGTGCAAATCATGCTGGAAAGATTGCTGAGAAAGTAGCGCAGCTAGCAAAAATAGCCACAATTTTTTTTCTGGCCAGAGATGGACTTTTCTACTAAAAATTGTATTCCCATACAACTCTACGTTTTGATGGCAACATATTTTCTTTCCAGCGAAATGGCTACAATCTAAGGATGTTTTTAAGGTAAGATCAATAAGGTCTGCATTGGGGGAGGTTGGGGTGGTGGTTGGGTCAAACAAGCAGATTGTAACAGCAACAGAATGTTACCGCAAAAATACATTTCTTTTGGAACTTTACTGAAATTCAGTTAGGTCTTGTAGGAAAATTGTTCTTATAGACAGGAATGGCCCTAAGAATGGAAATGCAAAGGGTGTAGGTGGCTGAGGCAAGCATTTGTTTTAATCTGAGACACTGATGCTGCAGTGTGACATCTCGTGGCAATGAAGTCATAAAATTCCTGACCTGTCCACAGGAACTGTTTAACACACTGTCCGTTGAAACTATGACAAAATGGTCCACTACGCTTCGAGGAGTATTTTCACAGAAATCGCAATATTTTATCAAACATCATTTTTGTGCCTAAACCTTTCCAAATTTTAACCATAGCATGTTTAAACCGATTTATTTGTTTTAAACAGCAAAGACGTCCTGCAGACGGGGACATCGGACCAGATGGGTCATTATTATGTATGATATTCTGCAGGGCGACATTTTGTTACGTAATTTGGAGCAGCAGACATGTGATTAAGGGAGTTATATAGAGTTAAACAAAGAAGAGAAAGGATGCTAAGCATCATCAAGGTCAGAATGTTTCAATTAGAGAGCTGCGCTGAATTCTGTTGATCTGGCTGTAAATGGAGAAACGATTAAGATTCAGGTCACAGGATGGGGAGGCTTTGGGAAATGAGGCATTTTGCCAAGACACACTGATAAATTCCATGTGCAACCCCACTGCAGCCTGCTACATCCCTGCAATCCTAAGCAGTTTCTATGGGTTGATTACAGAGTTTGTCCATAATGTGCGCTTAGACCGACAGTCCATTAGGCCACTTTAACATCCATCTCCATCGCGGCACTCCTCCAATCCATCTCCTCCCCTCATCTAAAAATGATACTACTCACAACATTTTAATGGATTGATTGGGGCTGGCTAACACCATCTAACAAATTGGGTTCTGACTTTGTGATGATCCATCTCTGTAAATAGAAATGAACCAAATTATAAAGTAGACCCTTAGACTCTTGTTCTGCCCATGGTATGCCTTATGGTTTCGCATGTCAGCTG
>CAAKHG010015543.1:0-23648 GCA_901007715.1 Dactylopterus volitans | reverse complement strand
GTTTTTTAGGTCTCAAGACGCCACACACACACACGCACGCACGCACGCACGCACGCACACACACCCACACCCACACACACACACACACACCAAGTTGGAGTCTCGTTCTTCTTTCCCCTCCTCTGTCTGCTGTGTAACTGATAACTCCATATTACTAAGAGGCTGCTCTGTTCTCTGCATCAGTACAACTAGGTCAGATGTTTACTACTGGCACTGGCTATTGTTCAAACTGAGTAATGTCAGGCTGACTGACAGAGTCACTCATTTGTGTGAAACTGTGAGGAGGATGCTAACAAGTTATGTCAGCTTAGTGCTGCTGAGTGCACACAGTCATGCTCTTGTTTTGTTTTTTGTTTTTTTGGGGGGAAAAAAGTGTCTGCAGATACTGTACGTGCACTATGGCATCACATATGCTGGTATATGACGGGTACCGCTCAGATACAGTGTTCATGATCCTCACGTTGCATAGTTTCCTGATCGCAGCTACATGGCATTGTACAAATAAGGCTAATAATGCTGTAATCTACACATCCGGTATTCTTTTCTGTCATATTCGCCACTGCAGAGCTGCTGTATTTGGCTCCGTCCGACTGAGACACTTAAAACATCTTTAAATTTGCCAGGTTCGGTGTTGGATCAAACCTCCCTCTACCGTTGTGTTGTGTTGAAAAGAGGTTGCGCTACATTCGCATATAAACGGCACTCGCAAGCTGATCCCGATGAGCCTGGCACCTCTTCTTCAGCCATACGATCACCATCGGTCTGGGAGGGAGCTACAAAGACATACTTAACAGGAAACAGATTTGCTTATGCTAATATATAAAAAATAGTGTAAAGGAGTCAGATGTTTCAATTGAGTGTTTAATCCCTACATCTGGTTCTAACTGATTATGAGAATCCGAATCCTCATCCTCTCACCATCTGACTGGAGACTTGCGTTGCAACTCTGCTAATCACCCCCCCGAAGCTCAAGTGATGCGCCGAGAAGATGCTGTCAGAAGGTGTTTTTTGTTCCCAGACAGACTCAAGGGAGGGAGCGAGGATCCGTTCATGCTTGTCCATCTGCTAGCGGCACAATGCGGCTCCAGTCTGCAGAGCCATGCAAGCCGTTCTTTTTATTAGTTTGAATGTGGCTCTTGGTGTTTCTGTGCCTGCACGCCGGTGAGAGCCGTGGTCATCGGGGGCGTCACGCTCTGAGGTTGTCCGCCCATCGGACCCCCACTCTTGTGAACGTGATCCTGCTGGAGCGCCAAGAATTTGGCACGAATGTCAACTCGGCGTCAAGGATAAACTGGTTGTCAAAGGTCAGAGTCGCCGTGACATCACCAAACCTGGATTTGGTCATAACTCCCAGTGCCTTCCATTGTTTATGACAAAATGTCAACCATGTGTCTTAAAAAGATGAAATTGATTAAATCATGACATTTTGTGTCTTAAAAGGCCAAAGGTCAATGTCACTGATATTCCCGAAACATCTGGTATTTCTTCAAGTTTGGCATAAATCAACTGAGGAGATTTTGGTGGCCAAAGGTCAAGGTCACTGTGACCCATATCATTGTTATGAATATGAATGGAGGGAATTTCTTCAATTTTTTTCACCAGCGTCCGCTCAGACTCAAGGATCACCTGATTAGAAAGTCAAAGGTCAAGGTCGATGTGCGTGGTTTTGGAATAACTCGCACCATGAGCCAGGAAACGATGACATGATGGACTGATGATATTTACGCTCAGAAATTCAATACAATCCATTCAACGTCTTCACTTCATGCATTATTGACAGGAACTGATGTAATCCGTATCTTGAGGGGTTGACGGACAAATTCAGCCGAAATTCTAATTCTCTCACTGGTCCCAAAGGCTGACATCCAAAAAGTTTCTCAGCAGTGTGTAATGTGATGGTGTTAACATGACAAGAGGAAGATGTTTAGTGTCATCATATGTTTCCAGACTCTGTCGGAGCCTCCCCTTTTTCCATCCATCAGCTTTTTTAGGGACAGTTTCCCCGACAGCGTTGACACGTGGATCAAAGCATGTGTCAGATTAAAATTAGGGAACATGGTCACAGTTAGACTCTGCTGAGGAGACATTTCGAGCTCCTCCTCTATTTTTGTAGCGGTTAAGAGGCTTCTGTTGTGAGCATGGACATGTATATAAGCTAGACAGCGCGACAGCTACTCAAAATTAGAAGCAGAAGCGCTCCGTCGCCCCCTGGTGGCCGGCTGCAGAACAGTTGCTCCAAAGCTAAATTTTTTTTATCGTGCACATGTTTTTTTGTTTTTTTTTCAAGTGTTCGTTTAGTTGGTTTTAATTAGGTATTTGATGCTATAAAAAGACGGGGTATGACGTCCTGGTTTACAGCAGCTATTGTACCGGCAGTCACTGAGGCGTTCACAGGCTTCTGCTTAGGAATTGTACATTAGACAGTCATTTAATTGTCTGCTTCAAATTTTCTTAAATTAGTTTTTAAATGATTAACTGACCACCCACAATTGAGTGCAGCTCAATTTTCTGACACCAGAGCGAGGTGGCATTGTCTGCATCTCAGGTTGTTTTGTTTTTTTTGTCTTGTTTTATAGTCATTATCATTTTACAATGGGAGGAAGTGAAGGTCCAGATCATATGACGATGGTTATGAGATCACAGGTGTCTTTTATCTGATCTTTTACTCTGCCATTATCTTCACCTCATGTCAGTAGTAGGTAATCCATCACTCTGATCATTTGGTCTTTATCTACCTGGGAAGGGTCCACATGAAATGACACGCAGAGCCATTCGGGAATCGAAAGCAGGGCATGAATTGAGATTCGGATGTCAGATATCATCGTATCATGGAAATCTTACCACTAAGTAAGATATCGTCAATGTGTCGGCACCAGGCAGCAAGCAACTGAGCTAATTCATCTGATAAGCATTTTTGCTTGAAGACATCATCTCCTGAGGCTCTCCTGCATCGATTCAAGATTTTCCAAAACAAAAAAAAAACAAAAAAACGGAAACAGGAGGAAACATTTGCCCGGCTCTTTCCAAAAATGTGCCCTCCAGCGCCTCTTAACATCATTAGTTAACACGTCATGCCTCATCTGTTTGATCCTCACCGCGACCAAAAGTGCAGAAGTGACACTTCACTGTCGCATAGTTTATTTCTCTAAAAAGAGATGGAGGCAATGTCAGCCTCAATGTAACATCATTTTATGCCATACCGAATGTAGTTTTCTGCCTGGAAAGATGAAAAAAAAAAACCCAATCACAACCCAGAGAACCTATTGGCCATCTGCGGGGTAAAGTGTATGCAGTTATAATTTCTTTTTTTTTTTTTCATTACCAGCCAAAATGTGCGAAGCACCATTATGGACTTTTGAATGCTCACTTCCATAGTTTCCTCTTTCATTGAACAGGCGTAGTGGGTCATCCCACCTTTTAGAGCTTTTAGCTCCCCTAAAAGCACTTTCATTATACTGGGTTTCAGTCGTGTCGCAGACAGAAATGTTCCGTCTCCTGTGGATCTCTCCTCTCTGCAAGGTTGATGAGTCTTTTCTTGGTTGAAGAGCTTCACCTGAATACATATCTTCGGAGGAAAATGTTCTGTTTAGCTACATTATTTGTATGAAACATGCTCAATAATTAGCATATCATAACAACCGATGGTACTCCAGTCGATGAAATGTGAGGACATATTGGTTTCTTTCATTGGTGCAAGGAGGTCCCTTAAATTCGTGATATGCTTTAAATAGATTTATGCTCCGTATTGACAAATGAAAATGAAGATCCCACTCATACTCGTGTTTAAGTGCAGCCGCGCGCACTCTGATCAGGGTCATGAAACATGTCCTATTGAGCCGCTTTCCTTCCTGAACGGCAGTCATGTTTCTTTTGCAGGTCGGCACACAGTTGGCTGGCTTGTTTCCACCAAACTGGGGTGACTGTACGACGTAAACAATCATGAGGCCATTGTGCTGCAAACTTCCGGAGGGGAAAAAAAAAAAAACTTTCTTAAACTTTCATAAATGTCCAGAGAATGAACCTATAACAACAATAGTACTGCCATATCCCACATGTCTCAATCTAAAAATACTTCCTTTGTCCTACAGCATAATTAGGAATTTCCAAGCAGTGCATGCTGTTTACTTGAGCTGTGTCAAATTCTTAATATTGTCATATTTGGAATAATAGTGGAAAATTAGTTGAAAATGAGTGTTCGTTATAACAGTGTTTTTTTGTTGGGGTTTTTTTGGCTACTGCGGAACCGTGAAAACTGTGCTCTATTTGTCCTATTCTCCAGTCTGTAAACACCTTCTGAAAAGTGGAGTAGCCCCCATTTCGATCCAGCAGCTTCTAGCCTTTGTTCCGGTTCTCTTGCGCGTTAGATTTCGGTGTTTTCCCTTTTCCCCTCGGCGTGCGCACGCACAAGACATTATGTTTGACAGCCGCGGCGCGGACGTAAGACGGGTTCAGCAGAGGGGCCTCAGCGTCACACACAGACTATCTTGTAGTTAAAATATCCCAACTTTTTGACCCACGCTGCGACCAAAGTGTCCATCTGCCTGGCAGCCCGGTCCCTCGAAACAGTTTTAAGCGGCGAGGAAAGTGAGCTAACATTTCATACACTTGTACCAATAAAAGTGCGGAACAGAATTCGAGAGCATAACAAAACCCCGGCTAGAAGGGAAAGACGCTCATCATGTGGCAGCCTTTGCTTTTTATCCTCCCACCACCCGTACGGAGGTGAAATGACTCATATTATGGAGCAATAGATGATATCATGAGCATTGATGGATGAAATTAAGGTGAGCCGTATTGTGGGAGGCATCTGTTGTAAATATGCATGTCTCCTCTGATGATCAGAGGCTGCACCATACTCTTAATCAAAGCCCCGAGGCAGTTAAGACAATGATCTGCTTAGCTATTTGGCTCAAGCCTCTCTATTCTTTGAAGGGGGAGCTTGCGGGAAGCAGATATGAAGATGCGGCCTGAGATGAACATTTTTCCAAAAGGGCACATAAGAGGCTTAATTTTACATATTTTGTTTGTTTACTCCATATTTTTTTTCACAGTGCGCATAGGACAGATTTTTTTATTTTTTTCTCCCAAATAAAAGAAGCTGCTTGAGGTAGCTGCAGAAAGAACTGACAAAGCCTCATAGTACAGTGGTGTCTGGGGACATTAGTCTGATATTCTTCATCACCTACTAAGCTATTGTGTTATTGACATTTTAGTGACAACACAGATGGGTAACTGCAGTGCCAAGTAGCACCACCTAGCATCACATAACACCATCTAGCACCATGTAACACAATATAATACCATGTAGAACCATGTAACACCATGTATCACAATGTAGCATCATATAACACCATGTAGCACCATATGACACCATGTAAGTAAAGTCAATTTTATTTGTATAGCGCCAAATCAGAACAAAATTTATCTCATGACACGATACAAGAAGAGCAGGTTGAGACCCAACAATTCCCCCATGAGCGAGCACATGGCGATGGCGGCAAGGAAAAACTCCCCTTTTACGGGCAGAAACCTTGAGCAGAGCCTGGCTCGAGGTTGGCAGCCATCTGCCTTGACCAAAGCATCATATAACACCATGCGGGACCATTTATCACCACATAGCAATAAACAATTAACTCCCGCACTTTAAGTAGCCCGGCACAATAATTATTTTAGGTTTATTTTAATTCTATATTTTATACTTGTTTACTCAATAAGTCTGTGTACTTTGATGTAGATATATCGGTGTTTATTATTTATTATTTTTCCATGGTCAGTTTGAATATGTCTGCTGCTGCGGTAGCACAGAATTCCCTGCAAAGGATCAATAAAGTATCTAACTCTGTCCCTATCCACCTATCTATCCATCCAACTCCCTTTCTCTCTCTCTCTCTGCACCATGTAACACCATGTAGCATCATATGTAACACCATGTAGCATCATATAACACCATGTAGCATCATGTAACACCATGTAGCGTCATAACACCATGTAGCATCATGTAGCACCATGTAGCATCATGTAACACCATGTAGCACCATGTAGCATCATGTAACACCATGTAGCATCATGTAACACCATATAGCACCATGTAGCATCATATAACATCATGTAACACCATGTAGCACCATGTAGCATCATGTAACACCATGTAGCATCATATAACACCATATAGCACCATGTAGCATCATATAACACCATGTATCACCATGTAGCATCATATAACACCATGTAGCACCATGTAGCACCATGTAGCAGCATGCCACATAATGCCTTTTTCATGTTGTTTGATGGACAGAACTTGGGCGTCAGGGGGGTCAATACATTTTATTTTTTTTCTAAAAGATGTGCTTTGTAATTTTTAGGCCTTTATTAGTCTTATAACTTTGCTCTGATCCAGTTATTTGGTGCTTTTGATAGTGGGTGTAACATCATGGTGGGCGGCTGTGAAACAGGAAGTTGCAGAGACATTTTCAGGCCTCTGTTGAGGAATTGTACGTAAAAAGTTGAGGAGATGTAGCACTGACTTGTTGTCTGTTTCACAAACATACAAAATGTTGCACACAAAATGGCAAAACACCCTTTTCACGGTTGCATGGAGCAGTTTCTCGGCGGCTCGGCATGTAATTTACCTCATACAATTCCCTCCAGTGGTTTTACACTATTTGGAAAAATTACTGTATTTGCTCCGACCATGATGCAACACGAGTCACTGAATGATGGATGACATTTTTGTATTATATTTGATAAACACTCAAATACCAAGGACTTGAAGCATTGGCGCGGTGAACATTACCTTTGCCTTTTTTTATTATGCTTTGTTACAGCCTCCTCCGCCTTCCCATCCTTACATCTGCAATTTGTGAGAGTCCATTCTTCTGTATCTTTTTCTGTAATACTGCAGTCTTTTTTTTTTACTGTTCTACTCGCCCATGGCTCTTCAACAAATACGAAGCCTAAAATCCGAGCTGTAATGCTGCCAATTGCTCAAAACCAGTTCCATGTGCTTATGTTTTCTTTATTTTCATATTGAAAGTGATTTTTTTTTTCTTCTTGCTCCTCTGCAGGTGAGGACGACCGTCTGGCTCTCAAGGGCAAGGTGACTGTTGGAGACCTCTTTAGAAAAGACTTCAGGGTTCACGACCCCAACGCCAGATGGATAAGCAGTAAGTAATCACCCGAGGCATAAAAGGCTACACAGATCATTGAATTAGATCAAATTGCATTGATTTTATGATCATCAGATGACTGCCTCAAAGTCAAAGGGATACTGGTGTTGCTTATTAGCTGGTGGCGAGTCCGTATCTTAGCTAATTGTTGGACTTTATTGATCCGTGTAGTCAACAGCTCCCTCAACAAATTATAAGCAGGCAGAATGTAAGTGGTTTGACCGGTGTGTGACGGTGAAAGATGCAGACTCATGAGTCTGTTGCCGGCGTGTGTCGAGTGTGTGCGCAGTGCATCTGAAGTCTCCTATTTCGCTTTGAGCGGAGCGTTGGGCGGAACGCTGAGACTGGCCAAGGAGAGGCCTCCCTACCCGCTTTCTCCCAATAATGAACCGGAAGGGATGTGTCACTGGTTTTGCAATGTTTTAGATGCACAAGAAATTCCAAATTATGTTGTGATGACAACAAAAAAAAAAAAAAAACACGACCACCTCAAAAAAACACACACACAAACGGAAAAAAAAAACAAAAAAAAAAACAGATGTACTGAGACAAAACAAGTTCAATCTAAGTTCACTTTCAAAAACTTGTAAAACCTCCTGAGAGAGCTTCAAATATTTGCCGGCTTTCTCCCGACCTGAATTCAATAGAAGCTCAAAGGCACTGATCTCAGTTTTCTGTCAATTCGGTTATCACACAGACAATTATGCTAATAATTTTATATGCTGTATTTATATTTTATGAGCTTTTTTTTTTGTTTGGTTTACAAATGTGTTACACCACAGCTCAAACAGTAAATGTCATAAAATGATCACTGTTTCTTCGTTCATGTTTATCTTGTAAACCATCTGTCGCTCCTCTGTTTTTGTGAGGCTGAGGGTGTGTATGTGTCTACAGGCATTGTGTGTGTGTGTGTGTGTGTGTGTGTGTGTGTGTGTGTGTGTGTGTGTGTGTTTGTGTTTGTGTTTGTGTTTGCGCGTGTGCACAGGTGTGTGTGTGCGCGTGCGCACCCACACCGCCTCACACCCTCCAAACAATTTATTCCATATGCTTCAGTAGCTACCCAATTACCTGAAACCACAACTCTCATTCTTCTTTGATCAACGGCGGCGCCTGGATGCCGCGGTCGCCGTAATTCTTGAGCGGCAATTTCAAACACCTGCCATGTGTCTCGGCGTGGCATTGACGAGAACGATCACAGCCCCGATATGTAAGAATTCTGTCCGGCTGAAGGATTAATGAGGTATATTTTGTCCTCTCTCCTGCCCAATGAAGCTGTCCCCTCCAATCACGGGAGCGAAGACGGCTCCTTGAAAGGACGCAGCTGTGAAATCTTGTTTTGAATCCTGATTTCTGCAAACCTTCCCCTCAGTGATTGGCTGTAATTACCAGGCTGAAAACCCATATTTATTATATTAGTGACAGGGGCTGCCATTCCCCGGCATCTGGTAATCATCCGCCCTGATTTCTGCGTTTGTTTGCCTCCCACATATGTTCTTAAGGATGCACCGGCTCTCATGTGGCCGATTTGTCGCCGCTGCTGGCTGTGACCCACGGCAGTTGTAAACACATCGATCACGCTCCAACGAGCCTCGGTGAAGCTCTCAGACTGCGCCGAGCGCATCTGGACGCCGACATCTGCTCGGTGGCGTTCCCTGTGAAACGTGGAGGCGTGAAAAGCGGCGGAGAGTTTTGAATTGTATAAGTTCATTATAAGGACCTCCCTTAACCAGGCGGGTTATTTTATCAGATGTGCAAAGGAGAGAGGTGCTGAAACAAGGAGCTTGTTTGATAATAATCCATAAGACTTGTCATTAGGTAGCAGCTCGCGCTTTCATCTCTTCCTGTCTGTTCCGTTAACGGTGCCACCCTTGATCTGGAGGTATTTTTAGTGGATCATTAGGCACAGCTGACAAGGAGAGAAAAGGGAAAGAGGGAGAGAGAGATCCATCAGCTGATTCCGCCTTTGTTGGTGAGTCATTTTTACCAGACTTGGGGCCCCACCAACCTGCATGGGGCCCTCCTGTAGCGTTTGCAATTATAGCTTCCCTGGTTGGGGGCTTCGGTTGAATTTCAGAGGAAAAGGGGAAAAAAAAAAAAAATCAAATCTATCCCAGTCTTATGCTTTCGCTATCCCTGGCTGTCTCCGCCCGTCAATAAATACGATAGAGACACACTGGCTGAGAATGCTTAATGATCACATATGAGTCTATTTTTACAAGGCAGAATTACTTCCTCACGCTACTTTGTTCTTGTCCAACAGTGTTAGCACAAGTATATACTTCATCAAGGATCATTAGGCTCCCTTCATCTGCTCTCTGCAAAGGTTCTAGAAATTACAGCCCGCACCACAATGGGTCATCATTTTGAAGGGTAATTTTGGTGAACTGAAGCAATTTTTTTTTTGTAGTTTTGGATATTAGAGGCATTAGCACCGATTGAAATGCTGAGCTTTTCGAATGAATTGATACAAGCAAGCGTAAAAAGTGTTAAGAGTGGCCGCATGAGTTGCCTTTTGAATGAAAAATGACTAGGAAGGTCATTTTGAGATATGAAGCCATTAGTTTGAAGGATTAACCTGGAAAAAAGAAATGACAAGGATTTTTTCATGGCATCGATAATTTTGTCGGGGATGATCCTCAGGTTGAAAATGGAGTAGAGTAGAGCGGATCTACTTCATTGATCCCTTGAGTGAAACTGTAACGTTACAGCAGGCGAGGGGTAGCGGTGTTGCGTAATATTAAACCACAACCACATAATTTCAGGGGTACAGAGCCCGTCTGAATGTGAAAAAACATAAAACTCCTTCTGAAGGGGGAATCGGTTGCAGAGCTGTTGCATTATATTCGATGGTAAGCGTGCCGTGGTTTTAATGTAGATTGGTGTATTTATATGCACTAAAAACACAGTTTTATATATTGACAATGCAGTACGTAAACAAATGACTGAAAATAAAGGATGAAGATATGATAATAGATAACATATTCCGAGTATATACATTAAAACACGGCTGCATGGTAGCCGGCAGTGTAGAATGAGTAAGAGAGTCACCCCGGTCAGACCCCTGAGTTGATTTACTTTTGGTGCTCCGGGTGCTTCAGCTCCTTTTGGGATTTCATTACTTTGCCGCTAAATTTTAGCCAGCCTCAAGTGCTGTTGCCTATCAAGCTCGAGAAAACAGGTGGAGGGTGATTAATACAAACTGTGTGATGTTTGTAGTAATCCATCACAGCTCACTAAATAAAGAGGTTCAGCTGTTGGCCTGTTTACAGCAAGTCTGCTCGTTATCGTCCCAACACTTATTTCCTGCTTCTTTTTTTTTCCTCGCAATGTTGCTGTGATCCCGGCAATCCCTGTGATGACACTTTCAACATAACCAACAGAAACGATAGGGGCGGGGCTAGGCGAGGCGGGGGTAGGGGCACCTAACACATCATAAACTAGTTCACCCGGCGCTCTTGGTCGGCATTCTCATCATGCTCTGAACCCATCACCGCGAGTCTTGCCGGTTCTGTAATTGCCCAGTTAGAAGACGCCTCGGATAATCTCGCCAAACGTCTGTTTCTTTTGCCCCTCCGTCTGAATCAAACGGACGCGGCGTCGGCATCACTCTCACACCACCAAGGTGAAAGCAGCCCCGTGGGACGCGGCGCGGGAACTCAAGCAGCTGCTTGCCATCTTAATGGCCGCGTTCCTCTTGTTTGCCGCCTCTTGATGCCTCTTGTCTCCCCGCATTTGTAGAAAATGGCGAACTGGGAGCCATTTGTAATCCGCTGGGCCGATTGGGAATCCCGAAAAAAAAAAAAGTGTTATCGCCGTGACTTTGAGAGGCTCTTGTGAGTGTGGTTTAGATAAGAATGAAAAGCGCGCGCGATTTTTCAGTGTGTGTGCGCGCACGCGTGTGCGAGTGATGCACGGCCTCTCGTCGCTGATGTTTACATACAGCAATCTCTTTAGAGAAAATTAGCCAGTTGTCTCACCCCCCCCTTATTGACTTTTCATAGCTCTGCTCCTTAGACACAACATGAGTAATGACGTGAATGTCATTTGTTAACGATGTTCCGCAATGGGCCTTGTTTTGTTTTTTTTCCTTTATCACCAATGAGACATATCAAACGAGCACACATTAACTGTTTGCATCCAGCGTTCATTTGTTGTCACAGGCAATCAGCGTTTTCAAAATGGCACCGCTATTAAAAGAGGCAGGTGCGAATAAGCCCTTCTCAGATGCCCTAATTTTACCGCAACCATTCCAAAAGGTCATTTCGCAAAGTCAAATCCCGCTGTCACCAGAAACCGCCAGAAAGGCGGCAACAATGGCGCGACAGCTATAGCCTTGTGACAGAAACAAGCTGTCACAATATACCGATGTTGTTCTTTGATGTTGTCTCTTTTTTTTTTTCTTTTTTTTTTGACACACGGGGAAAAAAAAAAAAAGACTTTGGAGTTTTACAGTTTGCGTCAGTGCGTCTCCTGACAAAATCAGCAGTCTCTCGGCTCCTCTCGCTGCTCACGTCAAGACAACATCTGAAGATATCGACGCCATCTTTGATCCGAGCGGCGGAGACTGAAGAGAGAAACCCAGCTATCTCAGTCAAAGTCGAGAGAACCGCGCCAGTAAATTGGGCGACTCCTTTCTCTCAGCAACACAGAGAAAGTCATACATGCTTTCATGAGTCTTGCGTTGATCGCTGTTTCCTTTCATGAAGAAGAAATGGCAGACAAAGCCTAGAATCGGGTTTAAATTCATGTGGCAACTTTCAGGCTTCCGCTGGACGGGACCGGAGGTTTGGGAATCCCAACAGGTTTTATTGGTGTTAAACTAGGGTGCCAAAAAGACAAACAAACAAACAAAAAAAAAACCCTCTCTCCTACAGTTATTGAATTCTAGCGTGACACAGTCTCCATGGGTACCAGCTTAAAACCAGGATGAAAAGCAGGGTTTTGCTGCACTGGGGTCAAAAGATTCAAGCCTGTTTCACCTCTCAGAGATATTCCCACCTGAGGGTTAGAGGTTTAAAGCTGTAAGGTTAGAATTTACAGCCGCCGGAGCTCTGCAGAGATGAGATTTTCAAGGATATTTAATATTCTTTGGAATGTAACAGCATCAAAGGGCGTTGAAACAAATCCTTATGTGAATCACGTCTCCTCCTTGTTTTTGGTTGTTTTTATCAGCCCAAACCGGATATTAAAAAAAGAGAGGTTTTGTTGTCATTACTAAAAGTCAGGCATTGTGTTGAGACCAGCATTAATTGATCAATTCCATAGATTTACCACCATGTTAAGAGTCTATTGGCGCATTTCCCTTACATGGTACCGGCTCAACTCGCCTCGCCTTTTTTGGTTTTCCATTACGAAAAAGTACCTGCTACCAACTTTTTTGGTATCACCTCCATCAAGGTTCCAAAAAAGTAGGGCTGGTACTAAAATGCGACGTCTGAACACTGCAGACCACTGATTGGTCAGAGAGGATCATCACTGCGTCTCTGCGTCATCAACGTGCAGCAAAACCAAACCCGCCATTTTTAAATAGCGAAGCTCCGGCTGCAATTGTTTATTTGTTTGTTAATCATTCAAACACACGTCTACTGACATTATGGCAGCAACCCGCGATTCCACGCCGAGGAAAGAATCCAGCAGGAGCTCGATGGAGCAACGCGGAGCGAAAAAGTGTATCGGTTGCTGAACTGTCGGCCACACACGGATATCAAAGGACATTTCAGCAGTGTCACGGCAGATTCTTGCACCGTTGCTAATGACGACCAGTTACCCTGAGGGGGTACTACCTTGTAATGGAAAACGACACTCAGAAAAGTACCTGGTACCAGAGGCGAGTTGAGTTGAGCCGGTACCAGGTAATGGAAATGCGCCATATCTGATGCGTGAATACTGACAGCCGTGACACCTGCGAGCGGTTTCGAGTCACCACGTCACCTCGTCTGCATGTTTGCGTTCTGTGGGTTTGCCGGGCGCGCGCCTCACCCGGCCATCCTCCCAACCTGAACAATTCCGAACCTCGATTAGTTGTGTGGGAATTTAATTTTTATGAGACGTGGCTGCGCCGAGGGATCCCGAGCAGGCATGAACCCAGAGCGCTCGCTCTCTCTCTCTCTCTCTCTGAGGCCGTGCCACTCTGCAGCCCTGATTTGTATAACGACCACTTCACATGCCCCACGAGGACTTTATTCACACACAGGTCAAGCATCATCATTTTCGTTGTTATTTAGTTCTTAGCGTGTTAAAATGACGGCTGCGGTCGAATGGCAGCGAGCGTCTCGATCAGCTTCCAGGCAGCTGTTTTGATTTGATTACTTTTACTGCATTTCTTTTTTTTTTTTTCCCCAGCTGTACTGCTAATATTGATGATATTTTCAGTCATTACACAGCGCCAGTTTGCTCCTGCGTAATAGTGGCGGGCAAATCTGTAGCACTTGTCCACTTCTGCCAGCGGAGAGCAGAAAACAGTGAGTTGGTGTTAATTGGCGACAGATCGGAATAAACAACACCCTCCCACTCGTTCACACAAAGAAAAATAGACATATGTTCACATTCCCCACATCCACATAACAAACATTGGCACGATGCGAATGTGTTTTGTCTTTTCAGCAGCTACAAATTACCACTTCATTTGGAGTCTCTATATTTAAAAGTTCCGCGTGTTGTTATGAGGATAGTTCACCCCAAAAATTAAAATTCACTCATTATCTACTCGCCACCATGCCACAGGAAGGAAGGGGTGAGTGAAGTGTTTGTGTCCACTCTTGGCTTTTGGAGTTTCAGGGGTAAACAGTGTTGTAGCTAAATGCAATTCAAGTGAAGAGAACGGTAACCACCTCTTCAAATGTTAAAAAAAAATAAATTAAAAAGCCATCATGCTGCCCTTGTGGTATCATTCAAGTTTCAATACGCCGTTCATATTCGAGTCATTTTTAGTGTAAATGCTTCCCTTATCCTGCAAGCCACGTTCACGCCCGGACACTCTCCCTCATTGGATTTTCCTTTTTCGGATGAACTGTCCCTTTTAAAGTCAGTGAACGCACGATGGCATACATCTGCATCTGCCGCTCTAGTGTAGGTTCAATTAGACCTTTACTGCCTTTGAATGCTCAGCAATCAAAAATCTGCATCGCTATAACGCCTCCTGCTTCAGACATTCGCACCTAATCCGTGAAAAAGGACTCTGAATTCACTTTCATTGTAATTATCGCCGAGAATCCGGGGCTTAGCTGTGTTTGTGTATTCCCTCACAGCGAGAGCCCCGCTGCACAATTTGGTTACAGATTCACAGCATTTGCTTATGCTCGTTTATTTATTTATTTTTTGGGAAATAATCCACATGCAAATGTTGTGTACTTGCAGACATTCCGACTCAAACGGTTATGTGTTTAGGAGTCATGAATAATTATGACAAAAAAACCTCAAAAAAAGGAGAGAGGGTTGTGTAATAATCATGAAACAGCCTTCCAAACAAGAGCGCCCGAGCGCCGCCGCGATGTTTATTGGCGGCATTATTGTCATAATTGTTATTTTACGGGTGCAAGCCTCCCTAATGATCATTGTGATGATTATTAGAGGGGTGGGTCTTTTTAAGTTCAATTGGCGTGCAAGCACCGAGAAGCACGCCACGCCGACGCACAGGAAATGAAGAGCTGGAGGACATGGGGGCTGTGTGGAATCAAGCGGCTGATGAAATGGCCATCGCGTCAGAATCAATGACACGGCAATATAAGAATTAACCGCGAGTCCGCCCTCTGACGTGCTGTGGGGGGTTAGCGTGAGGCCTTTCGTGCTCCCCACAGAGTCTCGGAGCAATATGGAGTCGGAGGAGCCGTCGGGCAAGAACCTCCTGATGGGAAAACGCTGGACCCAACTGGGTTTCCAAGGCCACAGGGATGAGCCGAGTTATGGCATTAAAGTTATGACATCTTGTCAACTTGAGTTATGCTACTATTTCCAGTCATCGTCCCACACATCTCTGGCAAGACATAAGCCTCTGATATGAAGTTAATATCTGCCCACAGGTCGTATGTGCATAAGCACAGTTGATTGTATTTTTATGCATCATGACTGTGTTTTGGGCTCCGAATCCTGCCTGCATGAGGGCGACGAGTATAGAGCGCTGTGCCTGAACGCCGTCGTCGGCACGCTTACTGCAGCGTCGAGGCACCTGCAGACTAAGATCCTGGCAATCTTGCATGTTTATTGCAAGTCAGACTGTGAGAGATGAATCCGATGAAGTTGACAGCGACGTCGGGTTTGATGTATGCAGACTGTACGGCAATGCCACCCACTGAAACGTCTGCCAGGACACAAGTCAAAGCCGGTGCCATCCATCTCCGCCACTCTGGTGGTTATTTATGAAGCTGCCTTGAAAACAAAGAGGAGAAGAAATCTTCTTTCCTGGAATACTTTAGATTATGTCTATTGTAAAACTGAGAGTGGGGAGATATTAAAGAACTTTGGTAGTGGCTTAATCAGCGAAAGAGCCAGCATGTTTCAACCGCTGCTGGTCTTCATCAGGCGTCGCTGTCCAGGGCCAATGAGAAGTCTCTTGACTCCAGTGGTCGCATGGTCGGTCAAAATTATGCACAGAAAAACAATCGCTGGGGAAAATACCTTTATATTTGTTCACATGCCTGTATTTGAGCGCGTCACCAGCGTTGCATCGATCAGTGCTTCCTTTATTTCGCTACGTTCCAATTGGTGGGTTAGTTGACGTGGAGCAGGGGTCCCCAAACTTTTTCCTGTGAGGGCCACATAACTTTTCCCTTCTCTGATGGGTCAGTCGGGGTCAGTTTGAAACAGAAAAAGTGCGACGATCGCAGGGGTGCCTAAACGTAAAAAATCATTGTTTTCCAGAAAGCCACACATAACCAAATTACCCTTTCCGGGTTCTTCACAGGAAAAAAAAAAGTCAGGAAATAAATAATAACACTATTAATGAAATAAATAATAACCAAATAACCCTCTCTGGGGTCTTCACAGAAAAAAGTCAGGAAATAAATAATAACACTAATTATGAAATAAATAATAACCAAATAACCCTCTCTGGGTTCTTCACAGAAAAAAGGCAGGAAATGAATAATAACACTATTTAAAAAAATAATTTGCCCCCTAAAAATGGGTGGTCCTATATTTTTGTCACGCACTGTACATGAAAAAAAAAAAAAATCAAAATGCGTTTCTGGTATTGTTCAGGAGGCCGGGCCAAATGTGGAGGCGGGCTGTATCCGGCCCGCGGGCCGTAGTTTGGGGCACCACTGGCGTAGAATGTTTCTGACTGGTTCGTGCCAGGCTATCTTCAGCCAGAGGCCGTCTTTGCACCCCTCACGCATCACACCGCTGCGTCTCCTCGGGGGTCCGGTGGACGAGGATTCACGCGGGGGCAACACGGGCCGCTCAAACGCGGCCAAGACGCCAGCGCGTTGGCCGACTCAAAAGAAGGCCGAGGCAGCAGTCAAATACAGGTGTGACCCAGGTATGAGCTCGCACCCAGATGGAGAGCGTGAGAGGGGGATAGCGGCCCACATGCAGGAGCTCGGTATCGGGGGGATGCAGCGTCTTAACATTCGTCCTAATGTTTCCCGACACGCTGGGATCCAGATGAGCAGTCTCTGAAGTTGCTGTATTTGCTGTATTTCTTGTTCGGATAAAAGTAAAGCCGAACACAAAATATGCTGGAAAGAAATCTTAAAGGTAAACATGTTTTGTGTTTATTGCTGCGAGCTCAGAAGTCCATATATATATATATATATGATTGAAAACATTTTTTTTTCCCAGCGCACTGGGCCTCCATGGCGCCGGTCCTGTTAAAAGGTTTGCTGTTACGCTTATGCTTGCACCTCTGTTGCCAAATGTGAGATCTGAGTTGAAGACAGGCCGGACAGAAATAAATAATGTGCATTTCAGAAGGTAAACAGCATGAAACAGAAAATAATATCATTTCAAGAGGTTTTTTTTTTTTTTAGTGGTGAAATCCGAAATGGACAAGGCAGCGAGTAATGGAGCCGGCAAGCCACGCTGATTGGTATTTCCTGTTAAAATTACCTCCAGCCAGCAGCGGGTTTGCTGTAGCCTTGGGTGGTTTCATATTTTGTCAGCAAATAATTCTTGAGGTTTCCGCTCATTCGTTAGTTCTGCCACGCAAGTGTTAGTTTGCACATTTATCAAGACAGTAAGAGATGAAATTCAAATTCCTCTGAGGTGCCAACAGTAGAGGGAAAAAAAAAAAAAAGAAAAACTCCAGGCGGCTATGTGGAATTCCCTTCAAGAGCCGCACGCCAATGAAACTAAATTACTAGAAATATAAGGGGGACATTTTTAATTAAGGCTCCTATTGAATTTTTTATGAACCTATATTTTACAGCACATCTAAGCCAATGGGTGGCAGAGATTTAAGGCTGTATTACTGCATCGGAGATTTCTTTTTTATTTAGCCTCAGACGGACATTATAATTCTCCCTCAGCGGCTCGTGTCGCTTTTATCAGACCAGTGTGCAGCCTTGGGCGTGGACAAATGACCTGGAACCGACAAGAAAAATCCCATTTCATCCAGAACTTAACATTGCAACCCCGGCTCACCTCCCGGCTAACAATACAGCCCGCAGAAGCCCATTTCACTCGCCGGGGTGTGTTTTGTAATCACATGGTGATGTATTACGCGGAGGTCAGGGTTCCCAGGTCGGACCATAAAGGCAGTATCTTCATTATGTTGTATCCTTAAGTAAATGTCGCTGTGTGTGAAAAGAAGAGGGCAACGTATATAAGCAGGGTTTCTTTTCACTCGCCTATCTAATCAATCAGTCACGTGTAACTCTTTGTGCAGAGCCCCGCTTTGTGGTTGCTCACAAAGCTCCGAGTGCGTTAACCCCCGCTAACAGGGACAAATCAGACTCGGGAGAGCACTGAATGCAGTGAAAGAACTGGCTGATATCAAGAAGGTGGATGAGAGGAGATGGATGTGAGGAGCTGAGGGGAGAGAAGCTTGAGCAGCCCCGCCGCACGACGCGGTTGTCAGTTTCTCATCCGGCGCTCGCATTGTTCTGAAAAGCAAATCCACTTGCACCCAGAGACACGAATGTGAGCGCGACAGCGGCGCGGCGACTCAAAAGCGGCGCCGAACGATCTCAGTCATGTTCTCTGCGTCAGTGGATGGGACTGGGGACAGAACTAAAATATCATCTTCCTATAATTTCTCTTCCCAAAATGATGCGTCGTAATTTGGCTTTAAGCGGTGCAGCGTTCGGATCCACAACGCGCTCTTACACCCTACTTGCAGGTGCACCAACATGCTTTCCAAAAATATAAAACAATATGAAATGATTATTTTACACGAGTCACCTGCTCTGGTGGATCCCCGCCGCTCTCAGGCTCTCAGCTCCCCCCACCCACCACCCCCATCCAACGCTGTGCTCAACTTGTTTGATCGCAGGATCAAATAAAAAAAACTGTGCAAACGTATCAAATAAATGCCGCAGCAGCTCCATACTGCACCAAAACGCCATGAATAAACAGTGAACGCTGAGGCCCAGCAGTGTGCAAGCTGCTCCTTTGTTAATTTCTAAACTGCTTAATTACAGAACTCGCCATCTTTGGCTCGGCTGCACGCGCGGTTGTGTGTGTAACGGGGACGGCGCGCAGCCGCTGGGCTCTACCAGAGTTAGCTGTTAGCTAGTTTCCATCTGTAGCAGACATCCGTTAAGAATATGCACGTGTCTGGTAGTTCGCCGTGCCTCATACATCCAATGAAACTTCACCTACCGGCTGTTGTTTTTTGTTTTTACATTTGTATTTGTTTTTGGAGGTTTTTTTTTTTGCATGATGTAGTTGTTTCCTGCATTAGAGTGGTGATGCAATGAGATTACGCTCGACGCAAGAAGCCGGATGATCGGACGAGTTTTCGAAGCCACCCTAAAGTTGTCCAAACTTAAATCTAGAGGATAGCTCATGCCCAAACAATAAATTGAATCATTATTCACTCACCGCTATGTTGATGGAGGGTTTGGGTGAAGTGTTTGTGTCCACAAAACACTTTGCGGAGTTTCAGGGGTAAACAGCATTGCAGCCAAATTGAAGTAAGAGGCGTCCACTAAAAAAAACAACAACAAATCAAAACAGAAAATGCCTCCACGCTGCTCCCGTGGTGTCATCCGAGTGCTCGTAAGCCGCTGCACTCCGATTTTCCTCAAAATTGGCAAAATTTACACCATCCTGTAGCATGTAGCTGTAATGTCATTAGCCTGGAGCCGCGTTCGCAGTCTGGTTGGCATTTGCGCACGCACAACACAGCACTCACCACTTGTGCAGAAGAGAGCTCTGTGTGAATTTGACCATGAATACGGCTTGAGACTAGTAACATAACAGTTGCACGCATTTAGGCTAAAGACACGGCGCAAATGACACCGTTCTGCAGCAGATTTTGGTGTTACAGCTCACAGACGCTTGGACGAAACCACAGGAGCAGATTGGAGGTCACCATTTACTGCAATTGTGTTGGATTTGGCTGGAAAAGCTGTTTCCCCCCCCGGACCCTCAAAAGTGCTTTGTGGACTCAAACACTTCCCCCAACCCTTCATCCGCAAAGTGGTGAGAGGCTAATGAGTGAATTCTCATTTTGGGGTGAATTTATCCCTTTAACCCAGAGAACCGTCAGCTCACTGGTTTACTTCTGTGTTTTTAGGCCTGCATCCTACTTGCGACTGTGCATTTCATGATCAAATAACCGTGATCAGCTGACCGACAACAGCTCGCTCCATGCAGCGAAATGCGCTTTCCCTGCCTTGCTAGTGAGACTTTCCATGGTTTCCAGTGCTCCTAGAAAACAGGGATGCGCATGAAGCTGCATTAAACGAACTTGATGTATAGTGTTGGTCATCTGTCTCTTCCCCAGTCTAACTGTACTGTGTTGTCTTGTATCCTATGTCCCCCGCCCCACCCCGCCCCTCCTGACACCCTCTCAGCCTCCCTTGAGAGTGGCTGGGTTAGGCTGTGCCCAGGGCATGACGCTGTATTAATAAGACATACTGCCACGGAAAGGTATAGATCAGAGCAGAAAACAGCGCCGTGGGCTAATGCACAGAGTGAAGGTAGAGAGGAAAGGGAAGGCAAGCGAGGAGAGAAAGAAGGAGCGCGCTAGAGAGAGAGAGAGAGATGGATTGAGGGTAAGCCGTGACGCTTAAGGTGCTGTGAAAGAATGGATGGCTCCCAGTCTTTGAAAGAGCAGGAAACAAAGAGTTTGAGAGGTGAAGGAGGGATGATAAGGTCTAAAATGATGAACTCAGCAGGAGTTCCTATGAAAGGCCAGTGATGGGAAGGATTTGAGAGATCTTAGGTGTCTCGGGGAGTGTGGATAAGGGAGAAGATCCACTATTCAGCGAGGAACAAAGATGAAAAGGGAGGCTTGAGGAGATGCAGGTCTCCCGTGATGAAGCGGCCTGTCGGTGAAAACAAAGTCAAATGAAGTCCAGCCAATCTCTCCGACCACTGATTTATCCGCACATTGTCTGCCTATTTACACATTCAGGTCCCATCATCTGCCATTATCATTTCATATATAAAAGTAGACCCTTCATCATGCTGCCAAATGGAGTCAAACTGAAATAATGGAGCATGGTGGAGGGAATAAAAGCAGCCGCCTTTTATTTACCGCCATGATTTCCATGAAGAAGTCTGGTTCATACCCTTGTTAGTATGCCGGTGGTTTTTAACAAGGAGACAAAAGCTGTTGAGGGGGTGTTTGGCTATGCCAATCTAGAAATGTCTGAGATTGCTCTCAGAAGCACGTTCTGAATTAAAGCCATTGTAATGGTAATTTTGTCACCTCTAATGGTCAATTAGATATGCCACCAGATAGCGTGCACTCTGCATAACAATCTCCGGGTTCTAATTACCTCGCCAAATGGCACGGTTGCTTCCGCGCCTATGGATCACTCGGGCAGTAAGAGGAGCATAGATGGACCGAAGGTGAAAGGAGGAAGTCGCTGCGTTTAACTTATCCCTCCCTGATACAGGCCTGATGGATGAGGAGCTGCGTGAACTCTCATACGTCCGCTAATAATGACGGACTTTCCTCCAGGCGTAGGAATTCAGTGTGCTCGCGCCGGGCACTTTTGCACATCGGGGCGGACTCAAACCGGGGACTTTTCAGTTTGCTGAGTGAGATCCTGCAGCCGTTTATTAATGCTCTCCCAGGGTTGCATACTTATTTGGATGAAAAATGTCTCTGCTAATGGAAGTGTTCCATTAGCCCCTCCCAATTCACGAGGGGGCTTCAAGTGGACTTTCTCCAGACTTCCGGAGAGTCCACCTGGGCGGCGCAGACTTCGCTGATTTAATAACTCACAATTCACTGCGACACGGGCGTGGCGCTGTGGTTTTCCCCTTCTGCCGTCTGAAAAATGCAAAACAAGATTATTATGAATGTGTTTCGACAGCTATGCCGTGAAACACGCTACTTGACTACACGCCAGAAATATCATTCAACCACATAATGCCAAATGGTGTAAAAATTAAAAAACAAAAGCAGGCTATAGATGGAATAACTATTTTATCTTTAAACCTGTAAGAATCCACTGTGAGAAAGCTGTCGCCGTCCCTTTAAATGTGCTGGAAGGATGCTTTAAAAGCTTTACACTTGACTTTAACTAATGAAGTTTTCACACCTGTTGAACATCCTGGTTCAGTCATTTGACAACATACAAATTTGGGTATCCAGGACATTTCCAAAACAACGGTGTACCTGGTCAACAGATGTAGCAGAAGGTACTAATTTCTAAAAGCTTGGGTTCTTTAAGCTTTTTTGTCATTAACGGTGAGTTCCAACCCATTTAACAGTTTTAATTCTTTAATAGCAGCTGCTACATTAGATCTTACCTGCCTTGACTGCCTTTCTTGGGACGAATTAGTATTCAAGAAGTCAGGAAAATGTTGTGGTCACATCGACCTTTTAAACTCCAAATAGTCACAGAAAATCCAATGTTATATACTTATAACAATATGGAAAAAAATTGTAATGAGCTGCTCAATTTTTTTGCTTTGTATATCCCATTTTAGCAAATTAATTTTGCTACCAGGAGAAATGGGTCTGGGTTGTCATGGGTTAAGTGGCTGTCTGTGCTCTCGCACATCCTTTCATGCACCGCCTGGGATTTGAAATGAAGGCCAGTTGACTGCTGAGTTGTTCTCTGTAATCTGAGTCTGGGCAGATTGTCAATCACAAAGTGGCCGCGTCCTGAAGCACACCATGATTTGTCGTCCATTTAACTCTGAATGGGACAGTAATTTACGAAAAGAACGTCACCTTGTATCGTAGAAGAATTGAAACCAGCAAATGAGGCCGTGAACTCATTCAGAAAATATTTACTGAAGTAATCAATCAAATGAGAGGCGGGGTCATTTTCTCAAAGACTTCTGCGCTGTCGGACCTCCTCGTGTAACTGCTGAAGTCACCCCCTGCTGGACGTTCAAAAGAATGCACATCCACACTGCTCTCGACTTTCCAGGTGGGGAAACTTTACCATCCCGTTTTTTTCATCCCCAAATATGATGTTTTCGCGTTGGCTGTTGAGTCATCAAAATTGGTTTACAATTGTTATCTGCACAAAATGTTGCTACAGTGGCTGATGTGGGTTTTTTTTAATGGTTTGCTTCAAATTACATTTCAAATTAATGTTGCTCTTGAATATACAAATGAGTCACATTTTTTAATCTGAAAGTCACATAATCATACTGGTATTTAGTGTCTTAACCGTCCTCCAAGTTTGATTGTATGTGGTCTTTGTTATGTGTCATCCACTTCTCTCTGATAAGGATAAAATAAATAATAACAATAATCTGATTATTATGAGTTCAATTAGATGAGAAATGTAAAAAAAAAATCACACCCTCAGGTTGCCGTGAGGAACCTGCAGGTGTATTTGGAGAGCAGGTAGCGTGTAATCCCAAGTGAGATTGAATAGGGTGGGGCGGGGAGGCGCACTTTAATTACCCAAGTCAAAGTGAAAATCCAGATTTTTTTTTTAAACATCATCCTTAAACATAAAATCAAATTATTTCATAAAGCGGATTTATCGCCCATCTCTGGCGGCTCCGACGGCAGAGCGTCCACGGGTCTCCGAATTGGCGATTCCATCCCTGTCCTCATCCCGTCTGGCGCTCTCGCGGTGACCTTGAGCACAACACTGAACCCCGAGCTGCTCCCGGCCGGCAGGCCAGCGCCTTTCAGGCGGCGGCTCTGCCCTCGCCGACGTGCGAATGGGAGAGTGAATTTGTGAACGAGAGGCAATATTGTAAAGTGCTTTGAGTGCGATTAGGGTGGAAAAGCTCCGTATAAATGTGGTCCATTTGCCGTTTGTTGTGCCCTTGATTGTGCGCTGTTCCAGACTTCCTTTGTGAGGACATTAATTAGCAGTCCTGTGTGTTCTGTCTTTACGCTGAGAGCACCTGCATTCACTTTTTTTTTTTTTTTTTTTTTTTTTTTTTTTATTG
>CAAKHG010015541.1:0-11067 GCA_901007715.1 Dactylopterus volitans | reverse complement strand
ATATGTTGTTTATATTCTATTCGGAATGAAAAATGGGTTTATGATATTTGCAAGTCATTGCATTCTATTTTTATTTACATTTTACACATGATCCCAACTTTTTTGGAAGTAGGACTGTACACTACATGCTCTGATAACATCTTCTCCAATTTCCCCTCCGAGCAAGATATTGAATAGACTTCCAGTTTGTCCTTTCCAGGATATTTGTCTTTGTGTCCATCTCAGCCACTGCTGCATGGCAAATTTATCTTTGCTGATTCCTCCAAAGCAGGGACCAGAATGTCCCAGGACTGTTTAGCCTCCACTCATCACTTACAGTACGTGAGAGTGATGACAGCTGTTCAATCCCTGCAATATAGCCCAGACAGCCCGATTAATGATGGTTTAGAATACATCAAATTAAACTCATTTGTATATCACTGAATCACAGATCGCATTGCCTCAGTGGGCTTTACAATCTGTACAGTGAGTGACCTTACACCCTGAATTAAAATGAGGAAAAACTCTGCCAAAAGAACACTTTTAAGAGGAAAAAAAGGAAGAAACCCTAGGAGGAGTCACAGAGAATGATCCCTTTCACAGGACTGACAGACATGCAATTGATGTACCCTTCTGTACCACTCCTGAAAGTCACCTTTACATAACCCTTATGATTTATGCTGCAGCGCCACTTTTATCAATTGGGGAACAATGATAATAATAATAATAATAATAAGTATTTTGAAGAATAATGCAAGCAGCGTTGAGCTGGGCCTCGCACCCTGCACATGTTGACGGAAGTGGCAGCAGTGGTATGTTGCTATTCGCGGCGAACCGTCTGTACTTTTGGGAATATCCTACCCTTGTGAATGCAAAGAAAATGAATGCTACTTTGTTGAAAATTTGTAGGAGGTGCTATGGAGCCATTCTGCTCCACTGAAGCCCAAGAGCTTCATCAAATATAAACACATCAAAATACCAAAGCTTTGCAATCTATGAGACAACTTTCATGCTTATGGAAATACCCCAACCTCCTCAAACACAAATTCCCATTTCATGACAAAGGATGCATTGCCATGGCAACACCTTTCAACTAATCCATGAGCTTTTGATAACTTTTCATTTTCAAGGTCTTTTCTACGTATATGCTGCTCAATTTTCAGGTGGATCTTCATAAACCCATAAGAGGACTTTGTTAAAGTATAAAAAAGGGATTTCCTATGGTTTCTATTTTAATATAGCCTTGTTTATGATGTTCATGGTGGGATTTCCATCGATTTTGTCAGGTTTTGGGCAGATTCGACCACATGCAACAGACTGGCAAACTGCTTCCAGTTTCATGGCGAAACCCATGGCTACAGCATTTAACTTCAGCATGAGTGGTTAATAACTTTCCATCCTTTTCAGCCTTTATTTTGGAAAGGAACTTTGTCATTATACATGAATGTACAACAAAATTTGCTTCTCTGCGTTTGACCCATCCATCAGTGCACACAACACATGCATAGATACAGTAGTACACATGCAGGAGTCGGGGGCTGCCCTTGTTATGGTGCCCAGTGAGCATTTGTGAGATTAGGTGCCTTGCTCAAGGGCAATTCAGCCATTTTGAGGCTGGGAGAAGTGCTGTCCTTCACCCCCCTCAACCTCACAACCACACTGGCAACCTTTTGGTACCAAGCCCGCCTCTCAACCTTTAGGCCACGATCTTTGTATAATACGGTTAAGCCCCCAGGAGGATTTCATTCAAATTAAAAAACCTGGAAATGGCAAGAAACATTGCATCCAATTAAAGAACTTCAACTTCCTATATAGTATGGCTCAGGGAAATGTTTTTGCATGTCTGAACATGATACATGTGTTTACTGATTTTCTTACATGTAGCTGAGGTGTAGAGGCATGGCTCTTTTGTTTAAATTTTCTGTGGGGTGCTATGGAACCATTTTTCAACACCCATTTGCGAGTTATACGAAATATATTTTCCCCACATGACTACAATTCTATTACAACATTCTACAACTACTCTATTACAACAATTGATCTAGCAGATGCTTTTTCCCAAAGCAATGTACATCTAAGAGCTCAACAATACAAGCAAGAATCTAGAGCTAGTCAGGAGAGAACAACATGATTAAATGTCATGAGGCAAGTTTAAGGTAGGAGGTAGGTGTCTAAGATAGAGTAGGAGAGAATGATCGAGTGTAGAGGACAAGATTTTTTTTTTTTAATTCCAGAGGTGTTCAGTAAAGAAATCCTCCTCTCCATACTCCATGCTTGGCATCTCGGGATCTGCCCTCTGCTGGTTCATATCCTACCGCTCAAGGAGATTTCTCAGAGTGTCTTGGAGAGGAGAAACTTCTGAACCCAACAGCTTACTCCAAGGGGTTCAAGGGTCAGTGCTCGTTCTTGGTCCTCTCCTCTTCTCAATATACACCACCTCACCTGGGGCAATATTTTGGATTGGAAAACCTGGGTTCAATTACCGAGCTGATAACCAGCTTCGTAGTGCCACTTATCTGGATTGCAAATGTCTGGGTTAGTTAACCCAGGTAATGGAGAGATATCCTGGGTATGTTAATCCTGCTTCATAGTACAGGCCTCAGGTAAGTAGATTTTTTTGTTTGCTGTTTTGTAGACAAGTGTTTTGAATTTGATGCGGGCAGCAGCTGGAAGCCAGCGGAGCAATCTGAACAGCAGGGTAACGTGCTGTTTTGGGTTGGTTGAAAACCAGACGCACAGCCGTGTTCGGGATCATCTGCAGAGGCTGAGCATGCATGCTGGGAGGCCTGTCAGTAAGGAGTTGTACTGGCAAAAGAGCTAGTGCCAGGAGTTGTGCTGCATGCTCCGACAGTTAGGGTCTGATCTTTCTGATGTTGTACAGGGCAAAATCGACATGAACAAGCAACCGAGGCCACATGAACCTTGAAGGTCAGTCGGTCATCAATCTTCTGACCGAAGTTTCTGGCAGACTTTGTAGGTATGAGGTGGGCTGATGCAATGTTGATTTCTTGTATTGAGGGACTGGCTGGGATGACAAGGTGCTCAGTCTTTGAGAGGCTGTGTTGCAGGTAGTGCTCTGTCATCTACATTGACATGTCAGCAAGGCATGAAGAGATCCGGGCAGACACTGTGTGGTCGTCAGGAACAACAGAAAGAGCTGGGTTTCATCAGCATAGCAATGGTATGAGAAAATATATGAGTGAAATATTGCCCCAAGTGAGGTGAGGTATATTGAGAAGAGGAGACGACCAAGACCGAGCACTGACCCTTGAACCCCTGGGAGTAAGCTGTTGGGTTCAGATGTTTCGCCTCTCCAAGACACGGTGAGAAATCTCTTTGAGTGGTAGGACATGAACCAGCAGAGGGCAGATCCTGAGATGCCAAGCATGGAGTATGGAGAGGAGGATTTGGTGGTTGAGTGTTTTTAAGGCAGCTGATTGATATAACAGCAGTCGAACTTAAGACTGACCAGCAGCTCTGGCTGAGCGCAGTAACCCATGAGAGTGCTGTTTCCATTGAGTGACCCTGTTTAAAACTAGTCTGATTTGGTTCATACAGTTGTTGTCAGACAGGAAAGTGGAGACTTGGTTGAAAACTGTGTGTTCCATTACTTTGGAGAGGAAGGGTAGAAGTGAGTGTAGCAAGCTTCATCTGCTATCAAGCACATTTCAGCCCTTAAAATTCATTAGTTTTGGAAGAATATAAAAATGATAATAATAAATAAAAATGACAATAACAACATTGTTATTGATGATGCTGATGATGATAGACCAACAGAAAAATAATAAAACCCTGAAGGGAAAGAATTCTAATGCTTAAACTAATTTTTGCAATGGAAGAACTGTAGTCCCAGTTATGGACGGCAGTTCAAAACTCTGGTTCCCATGTGTTTAATAAAAGGCCAACTTTTACAAATATTTCAGACAAACTAGTAAACTTCCATTACTGTAGCTGGTTGTTAGTGTATTAAGACTCCCACACCACCATGCCTGCCATAGTCCCAACAGACTGCATCGTCACTGACCTTTTACTCATCTATAAATATCAACACCCCTCCCCCACCTCTGCCTGAGCTTAAAGTATGCAGTATGACACGTTGTGCTTATGACAGCAGTTACACTAGTAGATATGTGATTATTATTGAAAAAACTGTAAACTACAAGAGCTTTATTGACATTGCTGCATTGAGCAAATGTGGAAGGTGAAAAGGGTCCATAGGAACATAACTGACCATGTCCTTGGCCATTTACATTGCTCTTTTATAAAGATCTGGTGGTGCTGGCAAAAGGATGGGACATTTTCAGCAGCCATACAATACAAATAAATATTGCTGATAATTCACTACTCTACATTTTGAAGAGTTTTTTTACTCTGTTGTTTTTGCAGCGTTTTAATCATTTGGGTTTTTAAAGATTTCAATGGCACTGTTTGAGAAAAAAGTGTAATATTATTAAGTTTAAAAGTTATCAAAAGTCTGAATGGAGGAACAAATGTACTTGGAAAATTTTATTTGATAGTTAAATAGTTGCAGCTTTAAGCTTGCAGAAGTAGTTAGTCAGCAAAACACATTAAAAAAGAAGAAATGCAAACAACTCTTCCGTGTGAATTTCCAGTCAGTGTAATTCTATTTTTTGCTTTTCAAGGAGGCAAATGAATTTAGAAAAACTACCTCAACCATAGATCAAAATGTTTTTGCGGTGGCATTAGGTTCCAAGACACTGGTCGATTGGGGCATTCCCGGTTGGAAGGAGATCCAATGAGAAAGGGCAGACTGTTAACACTACTAGTATCAAATTGCTGCAAAGGCCTGAACTGCATTTGGATTTCTCCCACACTATATGGCATGTTATTCATAGAGTAAACTGACTCTAATGGATGAGCTTCACCAACTGGGGAGGCTGGGCCTGGGGAGAAGACAAGCTGGCTATGCTAGAACTCTCCCTATTTGCTGTTTGAAGTCGCTGAGTTTACTTCCATAACTTAAGGGTAAGCTTTATAACTTTTATCTCTAAATAACATTTCTCGCTAACTGTTTATGTGTCAAGATTTGGAAAATAATACGCAAGAGATTAAGCGTTATAATGGTATTGTGGTGGAAGCAATTTTATGTAGAGTAACATCTAACTATGAAACTGCTTCTGCTAAGCACAGGCTAAAACTGAATAGAGCGAACCTACGTTACCTTAACTTTGTGTTAATAGTGACAGCAAGGCGCTCGACTTGGTTGTCATAGCTGTTTACCAATGCTTGTAAACGATCACTATGAAACAGTAATGTTAAAGGCATCTGGACTGCTAAGCTCACTGAGCAAACATTACACCACAAAGCACTCGTTGATTGTGTGTTCTGGTGGTCAAATTAATGAAGAACAGGTCAATGTTGTGTTTTCTGTGTAACTTACAATATGATACCTTTCTCAATATTACATTGTTTTTTAAAAATATTTTACTAGACCATTCACTGTGAGGAACAGCAGCGCTGGATGCTCGAAATGACCTGGTGATGTCTCAAACATCAACCTTGCTGCATCATGGACTTGGTAAATGGACTTGCATTTATATAGCACTTTTCTACCTTGACAGTACTCGAAGCGCTTTACACTAAATGGCCTCATTCACCCAGTCACACAAACATTCATACACTGATGGCGGAGGCTGCCATGCAAGGCGCCAGCCTGCCCACCAGGAGCAATCAGGGGTTCAGTATCTTGCTCAAGATTGACACAGTCGCTGCCGGAGATGAGGATCGAACCAGTAACCTTCTGATTCCTAGATGGTCAACTGAGCAATGCCGCCCCCTGCCACATCTGAGAACCTGACTTCTCCACACAGAGATCATGTTCTCTGGTATCATTCAGAGATATAGGTGGAAGCTACTGCCAGTCTGGAAAAGATTGTTATGGTTTCATATGTTCATTAGTTTAGTCGTAGCTTGAACTTCAGGGTTCTGTTCTAAGAGCATCACTCACATAGAAAAGTTGTTACTGGGGCACATTAATATTCAAACACTGCCTTTTTGTCTTTTCCATTGTGACACAAGTAAACCAAGAAACCCTAACATTAGTAGACTTCAGAAAAGCTTGAGATAGCTACATGTAAACTGTTTCACACATAAGGACTCCATATTAATGATGGCTGCTAGACTTTCTGGACCTTACACCCATTACAAATGGATCATAGCTAAACCAGACTATAGAGGCAGATTTCATTTAATTACCTTTGTCTTTAATTATATATTCATTCATTTTTACATATTTTAGTGCATCTTTCTCGTGTTGAAATTTGTGTTTTTTCATTAGAAATAAACATATTTACAGTGCAAGCTCTTGTGTTTTGTTTTCCATGGCACATACTGTTGATGTTTTTTAAATTAATAACAAGTACATGAATGATGTTATATAAAGTAACCTTTTTCATATACAGTTCTGCAATCATGCAAGAACACATTGGAGATTTTGCCTTATTTTGAAAGTATTTACAAGGTTATTTCTATTCCGCTTTAATCAACAATATAAACATAATAAATATTTGTTAAATGTTACCATGCTCGAGTAGAAACAATGAAGGAAAGGACATAATAAATATTGTGCCTCTGCTTTTCTTATTTATGTCTTTCATCCCTATGAAACCTATGAACACAAGAAACAAGCTAAATAACCCACTGCATACTGAAAGAAGAATGATACTCACACCATGGATGAACAAAGGATCTGACTACAACTGACACAGATGACGGGACTCAAATACAAACTGAACAAATAACAGGGAACAGGTAGGCAGACATGAGAGCAGGCAGGGAGCCTATTGGCTGAGGAGACAAAAGGGAAGAGAGCTGAGCAGAGGAGGACTGATTGATAAATGAGAGAAATGCAAGGGCAGAGCTGCGGAGTAAAACAGGAAGTAACTAAAACACAAATGCAGACATTGGCCATTTCTCAATATGTGTACTTGTTTGTACTTGAGGGATGCCATACTTTTGAAACGTCATCATCCATAGTCCAAGTCCTGTTCCAATTCAAAAGTCTGAGAGCGGCAAGTCCGGTCCTCAAACCTGGAAGTGTTCCTTCTCCGCCCACTTGTAGAAGTCTGCATTGGATGGTGACTTGTGTGAACTATACAAAGCCATGTATCCCAGAAGGCATTTCAGTTCAACGTGCAGATACATGACTGTAAGTAAAAACTGGCATCAAAATTAAAACGGTTTACATGTTGTGTAGCGCAGTTTTAGGCTAATTTGTGGAAGGTGGCAGGGTGGGAATGGAAGAGTCGGAGGGGGTATTGTGGGGTACGGAAGCCGAGAAGGGTCATACATTCATACATTAAATTTCCTCTGTTTTCCCGTGATAACGAGTCAGTTATCTCGAGATCTCCAGAAAACAAAACTTTGTTTTCTCGAAATAACGAGGTAATTAACTCGAGATATCAAGAAAACAAACATAATATGAGGGGCCTTTCCATCACACATGATTCCCTGGAGCTGAAGCCTCGCTGGCCGTCTCTTTAAATGATGCACACTGATGTGAATATTATCTGTAACAGCGAGGCATAATGCTAGTTCAGCATGTCTGAGGCCCTGATTGAAAAGATATATAATGCGGTGATCAATGTGCTCCTGCTTTGACGACATTGCTGCACTGAATGACGTTTCCTCGCACTTGTACTCGTTGTCTGACGCTTATCCGGGTCCGGGTCGCAGGGGTAGCAGCTTCAGGAGGGAAGCCCAGACAGCCCTCGCCCCAGCCACTTCCACCAGCTCCGCCGGAGGGACCCCCAGGCGTTCCCAGGCCAGGCGAGAGGTATAATCCCTCCTCCTGGTCTTGGGTCGGCCACGAGGCTTCCTCCCAGTGGGACATGTCTGGAATGGGAGGCGTCCAGAAGGCATCCTGGCCAAATGCCTGAGCCACCTCAGCTGGCTCCTCTCGACATGGAGGAGCAGCAGCTCTTTGAACGTCTCCCGGATGTCTGAGCTCCTCACCTTCTCTCTAAGGCAGAGCCCGGCCACCCTGCGGAGGACACTCATTTCGGCCGCTTGTATTCGCGATCTCGTTCTTTCGGTCATTACCCAAAGTTCATGACCATAGGTGAGCTGTTGGAATGCAGATCGACCGGTAAATCGAGAGCTTTGCCTTTCGGCTCAGCTCTTTCTTCACCACGACAGATTGGTTGAGCGCACGCTGCTGACGCCGTTCCGATCCGAATGTCGACATCCTGCTCCATCCTTCCCTCCCTTGTGAACAAGATCACGAGATTCTTGAACTCCTCTACTTGAGGCAGGATCTCCTCTCCAACCCGGAGAAGGCAATCTACCCTTTTCCGACTGAGGACCATGGCCTCGGACTTGGAGATGCTGATTCGCATCCATGCAATCGAATGATGTTTCCTGCAATGATGTATATAATTTTTTTTTTCCGAGATCCCGAATTAATTATCTCGTTATCTTGAGAAAACAAATGAAATTAACTTGTTATCTCGAGAAAACAAATGAAATTAACTCGTTACCACGGGAAAACGAAGAAAATATAATGTATGAATGTATGACCCTTCTCGGCTTCCGTAGTGGGGAGTAGTTAGTGAGAGTTTAAAATTGTGGCTTATGTATCGGAATATGACATAATTATTGTCTGGCAGCTATGTTGGTGGAAGTGTAGAGCTCCATGGAAGCACAGCAGCAGCACAGAGCCGCTGCATCTCCGCGTGCACGATTGAAATAATCCGTCGACTCGGACGAGTCTGTCATTAGATGCTTCATATGTCCAAAAGACTTGGTGTTCAAGTCATACTTTGTGTTTCCTGTAAAAGTTTTGAACTGACTGAAATTTAGTATGTAATTGATATTCCACTTTGAATTTTGTGATTGATCCACTGCTTGTTTATTTCCCCCAAATAGCAAATGAGTTCTTATAATGGTTATTGTTTTTGATTAGAATTATATTGATATTTGGTGTATTCATTTACTACTACTACTACTTTTGTTGTTGCATGTACTATTACACTTTATATATACTAAATATACGACTCTATACTACAGTAGTACTACAACTATGTGTTTATTTTACACATGGTGCTGTATATTTTATTTTACGGACCAGTGAAGAGACCCAGGTCCTCATCAAGGGCCTCTTCACAGGGAGGTGGAGGTAATAAACAAGCAAACCTGCCATGGACATGGCATCAGTATCAATCGCAAAATTCAAAGTGGAATATCAATAACTGACTACATTTCAATCAGTTCAAAACTTTTACAGGAAACATAATATATGACTTCAACACCATGTCTTTTGGACATATGAAGCATCTAATGGCAGACTTGTCTGAGCCGGCGGATTATTTCAGTAGTGCAGGCAGAATACGGCGGCTCTGTGCTGCTGCTGTGCTTCCACAGAGCTCTGCACCTCCATAAATGCCGCTTTCAGTCAATAATTATGCCATATCTGGATACATAAACCACATTTTTAAACTCTCAATGACTACTCCCCCCACGACCTCCTCCGACTCCCCCATTCTCTACCTTCTAAAACTGCGCTACGCGACATGAAAACCGTTTTAATTTTGATGCCAGTTTTTACTTACAGTCATGCGTCTTCTCAGTCGAGCTGCCTGTCTGTACATTGAACTGAAATGCATTCTGGGATACATGGCTTTGCATAGTTCACACAAGTCACCATCCGATGCAGACTTCTAAAAGTGGGCAGAGCAGGGACACTTCCGGGTTTGAGGTCCGGACTTGCTGCTCGCGGACTTGTGAATTGGAACAGGACTTGGACCGCGGATGATGACATCTCAAAAGTACGAGAGTACTCAAGTACAGAAAAGTACGCACAAGTACGCACACTGCGAAAAGGCCAATAATTAAATGCTAAACAGTTGATGTGTCCTTTCATCAGAGGAAGCTTAAGTGTAGAGTCAGTCCGACTGTCACCTTGTAGGTGACAAATATATAAATCAATGATCATTCTTGTCTAACCCAAATTCAGGTGTTGCCCCCTAACAGTCATCAGATAGAATGCAAGTTTAATGCACTTCTGCATAAACTCAGTTTGAGAATTGAAAACGTGGTCCTCATCTATATGCAGTCTATGGTTTGAGCATAAACAAGATCCATTTTTTTCCGTTCAAACTATGGTGCACAGTATACATAAATTATACTGTGTATCTATGCAGTATAGCTGTGTGTGAATCTGTCATTATAGCTCCCAGGGTATATATAGATTCTCAGTCATCCAGGTCATGGTGAGCCTCAGAGTTTTGGTAGAAGGCATTGTATGTCGGTGATAAATTGTATCTTAGGCCACTATTTCACAATCTTGTTCCTTGTCCCCTCCCACATTAATTATTTAGATGTCTCCCTGCTCCAACACACTTGACTCAAATGATAAGCTCATCATCAAACTCTGTAGAAGTCTGATGACAACCCATTCATTTGAATTAGATATTTTGGAGCAGGGAGACATGTAAAACATGTATGTTGGAGTGCCACGAGGACCGGGATTGGTAACAGTTTCCTGGACCACCAGAGGCCTGTACTACTATATTGTGGGATTGACATACCCACGATATCTCTCCGTTACCTGGGTTGACTTACACAGACACTGGCAATCCAGCAAAGTGGTACTACAAAGCTGGTTATCAACTCAATAATTGAACCAGGGGTTTTCCAATCTTGATCGATACATGCTCACATATAGGGGTGGAGTTTGCGGCGTCTGACCTATCGCAAACATAGAGAAACCCTGAAGAGTAGCCTACGTTACAATGGAGGAGACAATTATTCTTTCAAAAATATGAAGAATTCAAGCATAGCGTTCAGCCCAAAAGCAACACTTGGCATAAAATTGCTTACTCTATCAATGTGTAAATTCGTGAGATTATACAATATAAATTCATCTGACAATATAAACGGACAGCACTTTGATCACTTAATTCCACTTTGTGGTGTGCGTTCCATAAATTCATGTTATCCCAATTATGCTGTGTGTAAACACAATTATTAACCTGATTATTTCAGATGCAACCCTAGTGGAGCTAAATGGACTTGGGAACAAGTACAAAAACATTTATTTGATATTGTTTGCAGCCCACACCCGACTGC
>CAAKHG010015537.1:8718-41532 GCA_901007715.1 Dactylopterus volitans | reverse complement strand
TTTGTCAATTTTTCTTCCTTCCCCTTGTAACACAGCACAAAGGTGTGTGTGTGTGTGTGTGTGTGTGTGTGTGCTGCATCGCCGCTCACAAGGCCTCATTGTGTGAATGTTGCTGCCACGACGTGCTTCCATAAATCAACTCATGCCAAAATAAAGGATTTCCTTTTATATCTTAACCGCGTTTGTCCCTAAAAACATAAAATGTCACCTTTCCAAATATGGCGCTTTCCCACTTTAAACGACTCAACCTTTTAAAAGTGCAAACTAAAATATAAATATTAGTTTGTAGGGTTTTTAACCCTCTAAAGGCCAGTGTGTATCTATTAGCTGCAAAAACAATTTCCATAAAACACATTTCTCAACATTAATACGCATTCTTAATTTCAGTAGCAAGGCGCCCTCGCGGAGGGCAGGGAAGTGTGGACTTTTGCTGCTCGCTTTGAATGGGGGGAAAGTAGCACCACCTGGTGGACAAATAGAAATGAATTGAAAGCTAATCTTCCAAAATGAAACCTGAACATAAACTAATGCTTTCCTTAAACATGGGACCAAAAATGACTTTCAGTGGGACATTTTTTTGTGTGAATTAGTTTTAGAATTATCTGTTCCTTTAAATTAGCCTAAAAATGAATATCCTCGTGCAAATTTGACCTATACTCATTCACGAAAATAAATAAATGAGAGTTAAGGACGTCTGCTAACTACCTTCCGTGCATTTCATTTATAGTTTGTGACGATGAAGGTTCTGGAAATATTTTGGTTTGGTCATTGAAGGTGCCTGATGACCCTCGATAACGGCGTGCCAGCAGTGATGCAACCGCAGGATAAAGCCCCTGCCATCGGCGGCGGCCGGCTGATCTCTACCTGAGGGATGATGGACATCTTCTGGCGCAGGTCGTGGAGGCCGATCTCCGAGGTCAGGACGCCGTCGATGTAGATCTTCCCCTGCGGCTCTGCCAGGCGGAACAGAGCCGAGACCAGGGAGCTTTTCCCCGCCCCCGTGCGACCCACGATGCCCACCTGGCCGACAGCGGGGAAGATCGGCTCAGACGTCTGATCAGATAGACAGGATTTGCCTCAGACGCACGTGTCTCACCTTCTCTTGAGGGCAGAACATCGCTTTCATGTCATGGAGCACCAGCGGCCCGTCGCCGCTGTAGGAGAAGCTGACCCGGTCGAAGGTCACCAGGCCTTTGCTGGGCCACTCGGGAGGAGGACGCTTGTGGGTTTCCCAGGGTGCTTCGCTCTCCAGCTCAGTGTACTCCACCACCCTCTCAACTGATGTCATCTGATAGCAGAAGAAGAAGATCAGGCGGAGGGTGATCAGCGCCAGCTCTCACGGGAGACTTTCATACATCTCATGAAATATGACCCGATGCGTGTTGTAAATCATCTTACCATGTTCTCCACCTCGGTGCTCTGCCTGACCCCCCACTGGAACATCCCCATCAGGGTGACGGCGTAGGTCAGAGCCAAGCCCACCGAGCCGGCGTCCAGCTCTGACGGGACAGAGGCGTTAAGATGGTTTTCACTTATCATCAATCAGCCGTGCAGCACAGTCAACATCTGCAGCCGCTCAGGCGCCAAAGCGCCACCGCTCGTGACTCTGCCGCCCCCCGGTGGCCGTGTGACAAAAACGCAGTGCAAAGAGTGAGCCTGCCCCTTACGGTCTCGCAGCAGCAGGCAGCCAAACGTGGTGACGGTGACGAAGATGGAGCAGATGCCGTCCAGGCGCACGGCGAACCAGCGTGACGTGGTCAGGAACAGGAACCAGGCAGCTGTTCGGGGTGAGGGAGCGGCGTTAGTGGAACATCACAGCCGCTCGCGCGCACTCACCGAGCCGGACGCCGAGCAGACCAAGACCACGAACCCGAGTGCAGGTCCTGATGGGAGTCAAAGGCTTTCTGGAAGCGCTCCTCGGCCCCGAAGGCTCGGATGGTCCACAGGCCCTGAAGAGACGACGACAGGTGGGAGAAGACGGGGCTGCGGGCTGCAAGAGACGAGGACCGGATGAGACCTCCGGCATGTAGGATCACTAATGCACAGGGCGACTGCTCTCAGCCAATCACAGAAGAGGTTCCTGACGGAGGCGGAGCGTTGCGTTTTGAATGATTATGCTTTTCCTGCTTGTAGATTACAGTTTATATGTTAAACGCCACCGGTCACTCAACAAGTGCCGCCCCTTTGAGCTGTACAGACAGCGCGCGCGCGCACACAAACACACACACACACACACACACACACACTTGTAGGATACTCACTGGTGGCCTCGAGGCGCTTGATGTCTCTTGAGGTCTGCAGGAAGTAGCGACGGAGGTAGAGGAAGATGAGGAGGAGGGGTATGACCGGTATGAGGATCCAGGGGATCACCGAGGCTGCCACAGCGATGACCCCGAGAATCTGCAGGAGCACCTGCTCACAGAAGAAAGACGGGACAATGTAAATATGTCTACGTTTTCTTGAAAGACAAAAGTTCTGGTTCCACTTACACTGGTCAGCCATAAAATCATGACCACCTGCCTAATATTGTTAAGGTCCCTCTTTTGCTGCTAAAACAGCTTTGACCCATTGAGGTCTGGACTCCACTAGACCTCTGAAGGTTTGCTGTGGTACCTGGCACCAGCACATCCCATGAGATGCTGGATTGGATTGAGATCAGGAGAACCTGGAGGCCGAGTCAACACCTTCAACTGGTTGTTGTGCTCCAGTGTTGCTTTCTGGCAGAGGGTGGTACCCTGCCACTGGTGAATACCGTTTCCGTGGAAGCGTGGACACGGTCTGCAACAATGCTTAGGCAGGTGCTACGAGTCAAAGGAGCATCCACATGAATAGCATCCAAGAACCTAAGGTTCCCCAGCAGAACACTGCCCAGAGCACCACACTGCCTCCACCCGCTGGCTCTCTTTCTAAAGTGCATCCTGCTGCCATGTGTTCCCCAGTTACGTGACACACCCCGCTTCACCCATCAGTGGTCATAATGTTATGGCTGATCCATGTAGATGGCTGAGATGATAAACACTCCTCGATACATGTTGCTGAGTCACTTGTCACCAATCACCAGTCACTCATTTCTACATGTTTCTGAAGCAAATTCTCAACTGGGAAAAAAAGCATAAAACGTTTAACAGAAGAAACCCGGGGCCCACTGGTCCTTTGATGGTTTTCTTCCCATATGGACCATTCTTTGTCTGACACGGCACCCAACACCAGTTTGCCATTGGAGACCCTACCAGAGGCTGCTGCCCCCGAAAACATGGCTCCTGGGACCATTAGGACACTCATTAGGACACTCAAACCGATACGGTGGTGGTCCACAGAGGGGGCTGATCTTAACGGACAAACACAAACGATTCTAACTGCTGGGTGTTGGTCGGAGGAGTCGGGCTTCATCTAAAACCGTTTGTGTTGTCTTTGCAAAAACAACGCCAGTGATCAACTGATCAACGTTTCTTGATGCGCAGCTGCGTCACCAATCATCCAGACAAAAACCTGCGTTACCATGGCGATGATAATAGTGGTGATCATGAGGGCACGGAGCTCCGTGCTCGTCAGAATGTCAGCATGTGTTTCCACAGACTGTTGTCAACTCGTCGCTGATAAGACGCGTCACCTGGATGAAGTCCACGAAGGTCCAGGGCATGTTGGCGTCCAGCTGGCCGATGTCCTTCGAAAACCTGTTCAGGACTCTTCCTGAGGTGAGACGGGAAAGAAGAAAACCGACCCATGAGGACCAACAACCCGGACAACCATCACAGGCTCCTCTTTCTCTTCTGGTGTCATCAGTGGCATAAAAAAAAGCTTCTGTAGTTACTAAGTCACTAATGAAGGTAACTTGACATTAGAGCACCGACATGCAGGAGCACGAGCTCATTGGAGAACAGAGGCTGATGCTCACCAATGGGGTTGATGTCAAAGAAGCGCACGGGGGTGCGCAGGATGGAGCTGAACATGCGGTTGTGCAGAGCCTGAGCGCATCTCACCAGCACGTTGAAGAGCAGCAGGTTCCTTATGAAGCCAAAGATGATGGTGGCCACCGTCAAACCTGCGGAAAAAGCGGCGGCAGAGCTAGAACACGGGAGCACGGCGACGTGCGGGAGGCGGACGGCGTTCCCGCGTTACCTCCGTAGATGCCGAGGTAGAACTCGATGTTCAGCTCCTTGGTGACGTTCTGTCCGTTCTGGATGGCGGTGCCGTTCACCTTCAGGTTCTCCTGCTCGGCCGCCCTGGTGAGTCAAACGTTAGAGGGACAGCAGTCAGCGATGAGCAAACAGCCGGGCCACTGGATTCTGATTGGCCGGAGGGTGGCGATTAAAGGGCCGCCCATACCCTCACTGTTCTTTTTGTTTGTTTTAATTATAGTGCAAATACTTTGTATTTTGAATTGAAACATCAGAAAAAGAGAAGCCAACTGCATTTTGAAGAGTTTAGAAAGATTTAGGACATTTTAACATCAATGAAGACCCTTCTTTTAGATGAATTGCGGCTCAGAAACTATGCTGCAATCTATAAAAGTGAAAGGCCAATATTTTAAATGAGGTGATGGTCGTGCTATAAGCAGCTTGTGGATAATAAAAAACATGCCAGCCGCCGGCCACGACCCCCCTTTTGTGAATTCATATTGTGTTTGCATGTGTGTGTCATTCCTACCAGTAGGCCAGCCACCAGTCCTGCATGATGTACGCAACCTAACAGATGAAACACACACACACACCAGGTTAGTTTCCTCAGCTTAACGTCCATCGCCCATCTCGCGGGACCAGTTTTAAACCGCTGTTTAAATGTTTTTGGGGTTTTTTTTTCTGCGAACCTGAGCCAGGATGTTGATGAGAATCACCACCAGCAGAGTGGCCACGCTGGCGCCGGCGCGCAGGTACTTCACGTACAGGGCGGCGCCGACGGTGCCCTCGGCGCGACTCTCCTCGGCGACCGTGTGCACCGGCTCCGCCTGTTTCGGGTAGACGAGCGCGGTGATCACCGCACAGTTTCAAAGACCACAATGCCCACTCGAGGAGCTCAAAACACATCGGCACTAGACAGAGGAACATTTTTTTTAGTTGCGATACAATGAAACCACTTGAGAATTTTTTTTTAATCAACAACAGAAAGTGATGCAGCGGAGTGGAAAGAGTGAGGTGTCCCAGCCGCCAGTAAAATAACAGGAAATCCTTCTTTTGCTTGTCGAAAACACTCTTGTGGGGTGTTTCATGAAAACGTGACTTTGTTATGAGCCAAACTGAACCAACATTGAGCCGCCTGGTAAAGTCATCTCCTCCCGCCGTGAGTCGAGTCTGGCTGGAGAAACGTTACACTGGAATTACAGACCTCGCGCCTCAAAGACAGTTAAGACTCGAGTAGCGCTTGGGAAAAGCAGGCAAACACCCCCAAACGGGTCAAAGGTCAGAGGCACAGTCGGTTACTGGAGATGTGAGGCTAAACCGATCTCCCGTCAGCTGCTTTCGTCGCAAAGTCTTCCGCTCACGTCCGGCTAATGCTGAAGACCAAATGTGACAAGACGGAATAAAGTTTCACGAAGAAGCCAGTTTGTAAAAAAAAGTAAGTTACCCGTCAGATATCTTGGTCATGTCACGGCCTCCAAATGGTGAAAGAACTGTTTAAGTGTCTCTTGTGCTTTTAAACAGACTGGATTTCCACATATACACCCAGAAATCAAACAAGCTGGTGCTTCACGCTTCACTCTCCAAACCAACAGGGGGCAGCATATTATAGAAAGTCACCGTGTCCGCGAGAACGAGATCACGGCCAACGTTTGGACTCCTACAAGTTGCATCTTTAATGAACATTCAAAAAGAGACCAAATGGTGAAGACATCTTTTACTTCACTAGGGTTTAGACGTGAGGACGTATCTGATGCTCACGGCGCTGCAGTGAAGTAAAACCATCTGGAGGGAACATTGCGGAAGACCTTAAACTAATCTGACAGGGATCAGCCTGGTCTAGAGTTTCCATGGTAACCTGGGTCAGATTTCCTTAAACCTCTTTTATGAAACAAACTCCTGATTTCGTGAAGTAAGCCTATTATTACCGCTCATCCTGCTCCACGAGATGCTCCTGTTTTCTTGCGCTGCGTCTGTGCAATATCATGTCGGTCATTTGGAATCTTTTTTTATTGTTATTAGCATCTCTCTTCTCCGACTAATTTACTTTTTACATTTCTTACTCTGTGTGAGTAAGAAATGTACTCAGACGTGAGGTCGCGCTGGATGGCGCGACCTCACATCTGAGACTCGGTGTACGTACCGCTAGGTGGTCCCCGTCCTTGACTGAGTGCACCGACGAGGCCTGCGACAGCGCCGAGTTCTGGGACAGCGTCCGGATCCGGGCCGGGACGTCCTGGGGCGGCTGTTGTTGTTGCTCCTCCTCCTCGTCCTTCTTCAGCAGCGAGGTGAAGTCCACACCGGACCGCTGCAGCTCCACGTACGTGCCCTTTGCCACCATGTGACCCTGGCGCGCACAAACACACACACGTGCACACACACAGTCACTCTCTGCACGGTGTGTTTATGCATAGCATATGCATAACACCTAACCAGCATGAAGCACCATCAGTGGCGCTGGTGACGCCTGCAGACCGCCATGTTCACTATGCTGGTGCAACACACCAATGAAGCTTTATGCGCGTTCTGCTGAGGGAGGCGACCGCCAGTCCCTTAAAGCCGTTAAATCAAAGCAGGATTGAGACGCTAGGGACTAGATAGATGTTTTGCTGGCTCGCTGCCGCTGCGGAGAAAGCGAGTGATGAACCAGCTCGTCTGAACGTTTCATGGGATGAGGTTTGTTCAAGACCAAGTCCGACTGAAGACTCTCAATATGGAAGCTCAGCTTTGTAAAAATCTAAGCTTTTGGATTTAAATAAAACGGGGATCATTCTTACAGTGCTGTCATACAGCGAACATACATGGTTGCACGACCTTTGAAAGGATGTAAATGCGGAGCGTAGTTTTTGTTTTTTTTTTGAGCGGCACAAACCTCTTTGAGGACGACAATCTGGTCGGCTGCCTTCAGGTACTGCAGCTGGTGGGTGACCAGGATGCGAGGCTTTTTCTTCAGCAGGCCGCAGATACACCTGAGACATGGACACATAGCGGGTCAGGTTTGGCACTCGTCCTCGGCACAGAGCACCAACTTGCAATGCTTCACGATTCCTTATTATTCCTTATGTGATGTAACGGAACCCTTTAGTTCGAGGAGAAGAACGGAACGGGAGGAGCAAGTGCAGCAGCCTGCCTGATGTCAGGCAGACCGCACCCCTTCCTGGATTAGTTCCAACACTTTCTCTATTTGCCTCCCCAAATATTGTACAAAGAACAAGGACTCCATTATGTAACATCGCAGATTCATTTCCGGCCCTCTTTCTCTGAGAACTTTCTACCGCTGTGATCAGATGCTGAGGGCTTTTTCCGCTCCAGCTTTGAAGCTCTATTCACCAGGAAGTTGACCAGAACAAGTCAAGGTTTTCCTGTTAGGCCCACCTCCCGCTGCTGAAAGCTGCACAATACCAGCAGGTATGGGGCCACGAAAGCTCACCAGCATGCGAAACGCCATGTGCCAAATTAACTGGCCACAAGACCTAAACAAAGTGTGGAGCATAGAAACGCGCTATTATCCGCAAACGTCAATGTGACCTTACTTTTGCGCACTCAGATGCCATTTATAGCTGGTAAACATGGGCGTGGAGCCATCTGCTGTCATGCTTTGGGCTTGCTGGAGCCAGCAGCCCTGATTGATGGAGAAAAGAATGGATTCCGCTGAATACCAGCAGATTCTGGCCTCTGCCTCTGATCAAAGGAAATCCACCGAGACGTGAGCTCAGGGTCTTTGAACGGCACTCAAACCTCACTTGAAATCTGTGGGTGGATCTTCAAAGTGCTTGCGCATGGAAGACGGCTCAAGAATGTGATGCCAGTGGTGCCCTCACGCCAAATTAAGAGTGGAATACTGAAGGGCTTCGCTGCTATAAAAAGAACGTGCGAGCTGTGATATCTGCTGGAGGGGTTTTTTGACATTTGCGCACAATATTGCGTTATGTTCAATTTGCTACAGACCGGCGGCTGTTTTTGTCTTTTCAACTCCCAACAAAAAAAAAGAAGGGAAAAAAACCCATCAGGACAATAAGTTCTTTGTCCAAAAGATGCGCAGACACTTGCACACGGCTGTAACTCCTAAAGCCACTCACTGCTCAAACAGGTGTCTCCCGACTTCAGCGTCTACGGCACTTAAGGGATCATCCAGGAGGTAAATATCTGCATCCTGATACACCGCCCTGAAACACACACACAAACAATGAGCAAGAAACTGGCATTTACAATGTGATGCATCGGCTCCCTTTATCAAGGAACGTGCGTGTGTGTGTGTGTGTGCATGTGTGCGTGTTTTCTGTCACCTTGCCAGGTTGACGCGAGCCTTCTGCCCGCCGCTGAGCGTCGCTCCTCTGTCCCCGATTAGTGTCATGTCTCCATCTGGGAGCAGTTCCAGATCCTGCACAGCGGCACAGCAAAATATCACTGCTCTGCAACATCAGTGCAGATATTGTTCAACAACGTTTACACCCATCAGCCACGACTTCGTGACCAAAATATATCATGCAACAGCCCTGCAATAAACTCTCGCTTCAGGAGTTTTACGTTGAGTTTTTATTGAATGTTTGAAAGAGGTGTTGACATATTTGACTGATTGTGATTGGGAGTGTGGTTTGTGAAGCTGTGGAAGTGCATTAGGTTGTACTGAGAGGTGTCCCTAAACTTTTGGTCATCTCACTCGTATACATTTGGGTGCCAAATGGACTGCTGGGTTGTTTTCTGTTGTAAGCACACAGTGGTCGTAATGTTACGCTCACGACATGTTGTGCCATAAAGGTCGCGGTCGGCGAGGTGAGAGGAACTGAGGGGACAGAGACAGAGGGCGTGTTTTTGCCTGAATAGTCAGGAAATGGAATTTTCCAATTTTCAAACTACAAATAATAGCAGAACTTTGCATGCACAATATACACAGACTTAAAAAGTACAACGCTAAGCTACATGTGAGGAACCTGACTGTCACCTGCTGGCTTAAAAGCCATCACATGGAGGTTGAAGCCCAAATAAATAAATAAAAAACCTGGACTAGAGCCACACTGTGTGTAAGGTGTCTCCAACTACAATGGAATACTTTGGTAACAGTGAAAGCTAACAGAAGGAGCTGATGAGGTCCGCGCAGCAAGCTAACATAGCTAACTAACACTAGCGGCGCTTTCAGTGACTGAGCACGGCTGCTGCGGCGACGAGCCTCCAGGATTTATCCAGGTTTTCACACCTGAGAATGCTTGTGAACGTGCAGCGTGACACATCGCCTCTATTTGTTACCATAATAAAAGAAGTTCTAAGTAAAAGAGGCCACATGTTGGTTAAAAATATATCAAATTTTCAATTTGACTCACTGCACCATGTAACGTCTGCAGAATCTATTCGAACTATAGACTGTATATAATCTGGACAACATGTCTCCGCTTTATCCCACGGGACAAAAATGAAGCCAAAACGTCCCGGATACAGATGCTGCCATCTTGGCGCTGGTGAGTCTCAGGAAAGGGAGCCACGTGGCAGTTCCAACTCAAGTGGTCAGGTTTGAAACAGACAATAACGGCTATACAAAGTCCTCACTGAGCTGTTCAATCATGATGTCACACCTGTATTGATAACATCCAGCAATTAATCAAAGCCAAAAAAACAAAACAACAACAGACGATTGAACATCAATTAAATAACAAAAAATACCCATAATGAAAGGTCATCTTTGTCATTATATATTTTAATTTCGCACAATAACCATCTACAAACATGATGGAGGCGGGGTTTACCACCTATACTGCAGCCAGCCACCAAGGGAGATAAAGACCTTTTGGCTTCGCTGCTCAAGATCCATCATGCTGAAAAAGGTTAACAGACAACACGGTCGGCCAGCCATGGAAATGAGTGACTAATTGCGTAGCTGTTCATTAAAAATTTAACAAAGTGCTGCAACACCGACAACAGAAATGCAAGACTTCATCTCTCCCCGGCAAGCTGGGGCAGATTTGAAGAGAAATATCGGACAATGAAAGTCGACCCTCCGACAACGCAACCCTCACGTCTGAACATGACCGGAGAGGAACGCGACGATCCTCACAAGCAGCCCTGCAGCAAACAAAAGGGGCAATGTTTGTTTTCAATTTGGGGCACATCATTGCAGCTGGAGAGACGGCTGGTCTTTTTTATTGGGATGCCAGTATGGACCTTGATTTATTTACTTGCGTGATGTTTCTGTGCATGACTACACACGGGTACTTTGTTGTTGTTAATGAAATTCATCGGTTACTCATTCAGGAAAATTGCGACCATCGATTCTGCAAAAAATGTCAGCCATCAAGCAGAAACACGAGATTTGAAGGTTCCACCATCTCAGTTTCACATAAGGGATATCCATCTCACCCTTTGAGATGTACCTTATTTTTCTGAGACTTGATTCATACATTAATCTTACCAATAATTTGTTGACTGATAATCACAATATACTTAAGCTGCAGCTCTATTTATGTTCTAGTAACATTTTAAAGAACATCAGCTTGATCTAGGAGGTAGATTTGTTATTCAGGTTTCAGGGGATCCTTCGCGATACGTGATCTCTTGAAATCATTAGACAAGCAGACCCCTAACCGAGTTACTGAGACACGTGTGGACACTCACAGTGAGTCAGCACATTGCACAGCTTTCCTTTCATAACGGCATTCGCATAAAAAAGATATAAAAAGATGGATTATTGTGTTTTATGGGGCTCGGCTGGACACGCTCCTCTGTGATACGAGCCGCCCTGCGTGAGAACAGCATTTTCTTGTGTTTACTTGGATCATTTTGGTTCTTATTCGCCAATCATGAGTGAGCAAAGACACGAGCTTCATTTGTAACTCATTGACAACTCAAATCCGGCGCAACCGCAGTGCACGAGCACAGGCGCGCATCACGACTGAGTAGTTTCCAACTGCCCAAACAAAGCAATGACACAGCATCTATCAGCATCTGATATCTACACATGAAATCCATGCTTTTATGTTTGAGGAAATCATAAACAGCTACAAACAAGAAGAATCTGTGTAAAAATCGTTATCAGGAGTAACTGCGATCTGATCATCATCAGAGTGCCAACGGCATTATGTATTCTCTGAGTCAGCTCCTCAACACATCATATTTGGAGTCTAACGGTGCACAGAGGTCACCGTTTGGTACAACAGGGGAGGAACACGACAAAACGTAATCCTCTTTTCATTCGTTTGGAAAGCTGTGCAAGTGACAGTATGTTCCAAGGAATGTGGATGACATCGGTAGACAGTGAAAGCAACATAAACTCTCACGTAAGTCATATTTTAAAAGGCAACTTGTACAATCTGGTACAAGACTGAAAAGCACCACTCATGTTGTAAAAGTACAAAGTGGATAGATCAATAAAAAAATAAAACCTGTGCATTGGTATGGCTTCATTTGTTCCACTTACAGCTGGATATATTTAAAAATTCTAAGCTTAACACACACTCGCATAACTCAGGTTACCACTCGTGTACGACTGTAAACGCAGGAACCAACAAGGCAAATGATGCAACAGTGTAACCAGACACCAGCACTTTCAATAAATATTTGAAGCAGGAGCCTCGACTACTGCACATGGGTCCTCTGCTACTGCATACGGGTCCTCTACTACTGCATACATGCCGATAGCCATGTAAACGTAAATGCCAACATCCACAGTTATAACATCTTTGCTCCGGTCTGCTTTCAAACGTAGAAAAAGCAGGGATAACTTGCACTCATTTTCTTTAGCTGATATCCAGTGATCGGCTCATTTGCCGTCTATCATGCTTTAGCATGGTCAATGTGCTTTGCACTACTGTAGATCAGGACATGGCAGTTTTCCAAAAGAGCCAGTTTAAAAAAAAACGCAGGCAGTTTTTCTCGCTCCTGAACCACATACGAACCATAATTACTCTCCTGCTGCTTTACTTATCATACAGTTTTACTTTTCTTCTCGTGTTTAATGGCAGTCGGCAAACCGGTTTTAGGTGCATTAACGCCACCTGGGTTGGAATGCGTGGGAACCGTCGTGTGCGAGATTTTTCCAACGCAGACGCGTTCAGCACTCGACTGCGTGAACCGAACAGATGGGTCGGCACAAATATATACGTACCGTTACATCCCTGATTCATATTAATATCTGCAGTCTCGTGGCAGTCTGGTGCTCCGTTAAGTTAAAGAGAAATAAACAGGTGACGCATCATCAAAAGCTCATGCCGTGTCAACACAGGAAGCCATCAGGCTGAAACAGTGCTCGTTCCTCCGCTTTTAGTCAGCAGCAAATGCTTCATCACACATCTCGCCCCAAACACCAGTCGCATTTATTCATGCACTGCCATGACCTCCTCACACAACTACATTATGACATATATCCCATTCACCGGATTTTAAACAGTGACCTCCATTTAACTCGCCTGCGCAAAGTGCACGGCCCTTAATGGAGGCAAACTGTTACACAGACAGGGGCCTTTATTCTTAATTTGATCTGTTTGATAAGTGTATTTGCTTATTCGCTTGAAGGCCTGATCTGCTGCCGTTTGACCAGAGTAAAAGAGGAGCTCTCACACTGGAGGACAAAGCGCCGCTGGCAACGCTGTTTATTTTTCCTCCTCTCCTGGTCGTCTTCCTGTGTTTTTCCTCGGGCGCCGTTGGAGGCCAGCCGATGTTTGTTCGTGTCAACCGCACTCCCGGCCATTATTTGAGAGTCTGCTTTTAGCTGGCGACGAGCTTTTATGAAAGGAAATACAGTAAATATTGGGACTCTCGAGACGATGTCTCACTCTCATTCCCTCACTCGCACTCGGTGTGAGGAGTGGTGCGCGAGGAAAGGAACATGGCGAGCTGACATGCCCTTTTTAATGTGCGCAATATCCTCGCCGTCCGCACTCGTGCCCCTGCTCCACGCCTTGTGCTAATCCTGTCTGTCACCAAGGTCACGTAAATGCTCCTTTAAGCTAATTTAAAAGTGTTTGCACCCAAGCAGACCTTAAAACACTGACACATCGTGACAAGGTTATTTCTCAGTTATTATTGTTATGTCATGCTTATGAAAAGACACCGTCACCGCCTGATTCGCCTGCGTCACGTGTCAGTGGTTTAACAAAACCATCCGCCAGCTGAATGATGATGAGTCAATATGGTTTTAACCAGTGAAAGTGACGCTAAGCAAGCTAAGCGGCTAATAATGAGAACATTTCGCTACTTTGGCCCACAAAGGGTTTAGTGAGTTTTTCGTGTCAGTCACGCCATCCAAACTGTGATGTGTAACCTGGTGTATCTGGAAATGTGACCTGATAGTTGGTAACAGGTGACTGGATGAACCCTCCGTCAGTCATGTCCGACTGCTGTGTTTGGCATCTATGAGTAATGTACTCCAAAGCAAAGCCTTGATTTCATGAATCCTGAAAAACTGCTGCGTCAGCTGCAAACGAGGGAAATTTAAAACGTAAACATTTATCTGGCTCACCCGCTTGAGAGCGCAGGCCTTGATGACTCGCTCATACTTCTCTGGGTTCAGCTCTTTCCCAAAGAGGATGTTGCTGCGGATGGTTCCAGGAAACACCCAGGGCTGCTGGGCCGCATAGGTCAGCTGCCCGTTGACCTTCAGCACCCCCTTTTCGGTCGGCAGCTCACCCAGGATGGAGCTCAGCAGCGACGACTGGACGGGCCAAGCACAGACAAAATTAAAATACTCCAGTTCTCTGCTTCAGGCGGTGCAAGTCACAACCCCTGCCGAGCTTACCTTTCCGGCTCCCACTGGTCCAATAACGGCCAATAGGTGACTGGTGCTGAGAGAGAGCGAGACATTCTGCAGGGACGGCGCGTCCAGACTCTGAGGGAGTGTAAAACCATATTTAGAGATTCTATTGATACAAAACACGTGTCAGCAGTTAAAGAGTTCCGCATCAATTCAATGACGTAATAACATTTATTTTTGTTGAATCGGCAGAGCGGTGCCCGAGTGTGTGAATGAGAAGCTGAAATTAGAGAGGCGTGTCTGTTGAGGTAGAAAAGCTGCACCACCTACACCTGATAGCGTCTTGTAATATTATGTAATACCTTCCACGGTCCTATCAACATGGTGGCGCTTATGAAATGTCATTGTGTGTGGCAGGGCACATTCCCAGCATTCACTACTGGTCACTACACAGGTTCCTGACCTTGTCCCAGTAGCAGATCAGGTCCTGGATCTCCACGGAAGCCTTCTTTTCATCATGTGGCGCAGCACTGCCGACTTTTGAGATCTCATCCAGAAGCAAGAACTCCTTGATCATAAAACAGAAAAAGCAGCATCAGCACAAGTTCAACACAAAAACCCATCTTAAGACAGTGGCATTGCTTCAACTATTGTCTCCACAAGTCTTATGTAACGTGGATGCAAAAGGGATCAAGGTGTATAAATAGAAGTGTTAAGCCGCAGGATTAATCACTGGAATGCACCATGACAGCCAGTTAAGCAGTTTACAAACTACACTTCTAAATGGATCATATCTTTATGAGAATCAATCAATCTTGATTTATAGAGCACTTTTCTTACATAAAATGTAGCACAAAGTGCCTTGCATGTTAAAAGCACCCCCCCACCCCACGACTTTCTATCTCTCTCTCGCACACACACACAAAGACACTCGGGGGGGGAGTCTTTATACAGCTGGGACATCAGGTTCACGATGAGGTCATGTGACAGTGGCATTGTTGGGGTAAACCGATAAGGTTAGCAGCATGAGACGAGATATCATGATAGCATGAGAACAGGAGGCAGCCAAAACACTAAAGTTTTTTTTTTTTCATCTGCTTTAATATTCATAGCAAAAGAGCATTCAACCCCATGAAATGCATAGAATATTGTCAAAATAATTATCAAAAAAACGGAACACGAATCTCTGCAGTGATTTATCATAAAACAACGAACAGCACCGTGTGATAAAGACGTTTAAACAAACGTTCAAGCATGACGATGCTTCCATGGTGCTGCAGTTTTGGATTTGAACATGCAACCGACCAAACAGGAAGCGCTTGGCTCTGCAGTGGCGAGCTGTTGTTCAGGCTGCATGGAGGTGGAGTTATTTGCAAGACATTGGTGTTACGCGGGCGCAGGAGCCCTGCCAGGCCTGCAGTATCAAAAGTCTAAGTAAGAGCAAAGTCTGCTGACTTGAGTCTCTCTCCGCCCACAGACACTTTAATAAAGAGCCGCAGGCTTGGCTGAATGCTGCTGTTACTACTGTGAAAATGACATTTACCTGAAAAAAAAAAAAAGGAATTCCTTTTTTCAGTTAATTAAAAGAGAGGCATTTCAGTTATTTTCCGGCTCCACTATGTGTGTCTTCCCGCGAGTCCACAAGTGTATCTTTGTGTCATATGCAGTTTAAAAAAAAAAAATCACCCCTCATTTATGTCATACTGGGCCCTCATGACACCACTCACTTCATAGTCAACCTTGCACAACCCGATTTAGCTCCTGCCTCTTTTAAAGCTCATTTGCCTCTGATTGGCCAATGTGAGCATGATCGGTGTGAATGAGGTCATGCTACTGTGAAGTGCTTTGAGTACCATAAAGGCATGCAAGCACTATATAAATGCCAAATAAACTATTGGCCGTTTTTTTTTTTAGCTCGCCTGGAGAAGATGACCATATCAAGACGCCTGAAGCTTTCTGACAACACGAGTCATTTTTACATATGCATACCTTTTATGGCTCGAAAAGTTGGTCTTCTTTCAGATACTTGGTGGCATTTAAAGCCGCTTTTCAGCCGGAACATTAAAATCATCTAGATGTACCTGAATCCTGCGAATGCTGACACGGGTCTCAAACAGCTTCTCAATGGCGTTGGGGAAAAAGAGGGTCACGGTGAGTCGTACGGCGGTGTACAGCGACACCGTCACAAACACACGGCTGGCTGAGATGGTGTTCCCCAGAAGAACGTAGAGGGTGAAGGTGATGAAGACGATGATCTTGCTGGCGCAGAAAAACGAGGCCATGTTGAGGCCTCGAAGGTAGGAGCTCTTCATGATCTTGGAGATCTCCTTCCTGAAAAGACAAAAGTTCACATGGATTGAAGCATTGCTGTATTTCTAGGAAGTGCTACGGATGAATGGATGACAACATGGGCAAAAGAGCAGAAAAGTCTATCATCATCCATCTCGGATCTAAAAATGACTTCATAAGAACCACATGGCTCAACTCAAGACTTTGCTTTAATCCTTAAATTTAAAAACCCCTGATCTCAATTGTGTCAGTTAAGGAGGACAGTGCATGGAAAGCGAGCGCTTCAGCGAAGAAGAGGATTTTCTCTCTGGTCAAATGTGGCAGGGCGAACGACTCAGACGTCAAACTTCAGAGCAAAGCCAAGCCTTTTCCAATACGCACCGATCCAGAGCCGTTCACATAATTCATATCATTGGTTACTTATTTTGTCATAAAGAGCTTGTTAGTAGTTTACTCCAATTAGAAACTCTGCTGTTGTAGTGGAACATTTGTCAAGAACCGTACAAACAAGTTTCTTCGGTTCCAGATGCCAAAAGTAAAATCTGCTGTTAAAAAGCTCTGAAATACAGTTTTAATGATAACCCATCCAGAACTTTACTGAAAGCATAAACCACTGCATCAAAGTTAAGATACAAATATTTGTGGGCGCCTTTCATGACACTCAAGGCCACTTTGCACAATAAAAACATTAGAAACTGAACAATATAATAATAAAAAGGTAAAAGTAAATTAAAAATACATTCAAAGTGTGCAGAATAGCGCTTTAATTCAGATGGAGTGAGCGAGTGTAAACAGAGGAGTTTGGATTTGAACGGTTCGAGCGATTCTGTGATTGCTCAGCAGAGCCGACCCGAGCACTCTACTTCCTGGGTTCATCCAAACAACAGTTACCGGGCAACAGCACCACGTGCACGCAGAAGGAGAACTGCCGCGCAAAGCAACCAAAGTCCTTGCCCGATTCCTTTCGGCCGTTAATGCAGAGTGCGCCAAAGCAAAGGGCTGCATGTGTGGCTCTGACAAGAAGTGCACTGTGAACAACAAATAGTATATGACATAAATGGCCCGATGGATGATGAACGATGGAATGAGCATCCGGCGTCAGCCCGCACCTGCAACCACGTTCTAAGAGTCGCCTTTCAACTGCCTACCAGCTCCTATTGGAGGGAACATGGTAAATATTGATGCAATTCCCTAAAGCGAAGATGTCTCACTCGGTTAGATCTACAGAAACACTCCTGAATAGTGATGTTGGAGCGGAGCGTCTAACATTTCCATTTCCCTGCCAATCGCTTGATTTCCCCCACCCGACCCCCCTCAGATGATGAAACTTCAAAACCCACCCAGCTGCTACATTTATTAGAAACCGAATCATTGCTGCTTGTGATTGTGTTTATTCAATTACATGTTTATTCCACACATTATGCCATCCACTCGCGCAAACACAAGCAGACAATCAAGAAAGAGCCGGCTGACAAGCAAGGACAAGAGAGCTTCTGATGTAAACAGCCGGTCTGCTGCTCGTCTCTACACTTAATCCATTATGAGGCTTCCCTGAGCTCCGGCCTCCTGCATGTTCCCGACATAACTCCCTTCTCAAAAACAGATTCTCAGACAATAGGAATATCTATATTGGTCCGGATGTGACAACGCTATCGACGTTAAACGTTACCGCAGGTTTTGTACTATGTGTTTTATCACTAGTGCTGCACAATTAATCTAATTGCAATCAAAATGTCGGGCTGTGCGATTACATAACCGCATAAAAGAGTGCGATTTCATTTATAAACGTAAGTGAGTGCACGTGACTACCTCTCCTCCAGCGCCATTGGATAGATACAGCTCTAATTGAGCTCTGCTCTCCTCTAGCGTGTGAAGACTGTTGATGTTACGCCCACAATATCCGCCGCAGTTGTGTTGTCGCGTGATTATCTGGCGTACTGGTCTGCGCTCACCGAAGTGACCCGCATGGACGCCGAAAAAGGGCGGGAATTTGAGAAGGACGAGTTGCTGGCAAAAAAAATTTGCAACGTCTGTTTTATGGCGATACTTTGCATTAGGGATGGGTACGAGTATTCGAGTACTCATTGTTGATGTCAGTATTCGAGTAACAATTTACTATTCACGCACCTGTGCATGTTTTGTGTTAGGCTACAATTCATTTGGCGTTACGTGCGACATTTCAGCCGCGACCAGGAAAACTGATGTCTGGAAATAAAAAGGACTACAATAATGTGCAGTGCAAGTTATGTGGCGTTAAACTTGCACATGCGCTTAAAGCACAAGGAGAAAAGAGCAGAGACAGCCAACAGGCAGCCTTGCATCATTTGTATGTTTTGAGTAGATAAATACACACTTCAGAACAATCATTCTCTGCATTTTCCTTGATAACCAAACAAGTAAACTGGTGATGCAATTTATTAATTGTATCGTAATTGCAAATCGCAACTACTATAATCACAATCACAAATTTTTACCATTTGGTGCAGCACTATTTATCACCAGTCTCCATAACCAGAATAATTTCAGTCACAACATCCTCCCTCATGCTTTCTGTCATGTTAATGTCCCCTCATAAAAATCAAACGGGGATCAGAAACTCATGATGACATCCAGACAGAAGTGAATAAAACCAAAATGGACTCAGAAACAATAAAGCCAGATAGCAAACTACAGGTCACTGTGTACGTGTGTTACCCATTTCAATCCAGCACACACCACTTACTAATGAAATAATAGCTATGAGCTAACTACTAAGGTGAGACCAATTTGGTTTGTGTTTCATAACTGCTCATAGCTCCAAGTGGCTTAAGGACAATGGAAATGCAGTGAGACCGCTGAGCACAAGAATCAGGTCATGTCTTTACCTTCGGACCTCAGAGACCAGAGCAGCAAACGGTTTTTCCCAGGCGTACATCTTGATGATCCTGATTCCAGACACCACTTCGTTCATTGTGCGGATTCTGCTGTCGGTGAGAACTGCCGTCTTGCTCCTGCACAGGAAGGAGAGGAGTTTGCTTAAATTATTGCAGGAACATTGTTTGTTTAATTTGTTTAATAAGAAGCAACACAAACAGCTCTTAACCCTGTTCTTTAATGGAGCGTTCACATCAACTCCAGTTACACCGGTTACTTTGGGGCAGTGTTACATATTTGAATAATCAAGTAATCTCAAGCTTTGTCTTACCTCTAGTGATTGTTTAAAGTTTTGGCTTAAACAGAAAAAAAATTATAAATTCTAACCTCTGAGTGCATGTTCAAGTGGTTTAATCTGTTTTAAGCAGGGGTGTCACGATCCATCGATCCACAACGAAACATAAATCCAATTACCAACTATCAAATAGCATCAATGTAAACACTGATCCATCTCCTTTATTTTGAAATTACCATAGTGCGTCTTTCTCACCACCGACTAGTAAATGAAGAACTTTGCTGTACAAACACGTACTGTGAACGAGGATCAGAGAGGAGCTCATCTTAAAAAGTTCTGGTAAGAACATGTGGCCCTCTGCTGTGAACAGAAAGCCTATTCATATCTTTTTAAGTCATAAACCACAGCCTGTTCTGAGAAACAAAACTGTCCAATTATAATTTAGTTTAGTTGATTTAAGCGCAATATAAAGATGTGTTAAATTGGTATGACAAAGTTTCTAATGACATGATTTCAATTCAGTTGGCTGCAATCAATATATCTGATATTTGCAAATATCGTATCGTTGCCCAATGAACTGACATAATTTTGCATTTTTGATGAAACTTGTGATTAACACCCTTAATAATTAGCATCCAAACAGGCTGATTTAAAAACAATTTAACTACATTTTAATGATAATATTGCACTCAAATATGAGTTACATATTTTACATTAAAATCAATCCCCTGACAAAAATAACAATCCTGCTCTTTATTTCCAAGTTGTCATCATGATTTATCATCTGGTGAAGACGCTGGGAGATATCTATCACAAATGAAGCCAGTATGTGCATATTTGCCCCATGACCAGGTACTTTTTTTGGGGGGGGGGGACATGTAAAAGCACCTTTTTTAAAATTTGAAATTAAAACTAAAGCAGAGAAAAAAAATGCCAACAAAACAAGATTAGCAGTAAACCAAAAGGATCAATTAACCTGTAAAGCAAATTCAAATAAAACGCGCTGATTTAGTGTTAGTGATCAGCTGACTAAACCTTTGAGCATTCCAGCTGACAAAATCAACTGCTATAAATGGGAAAACCGCTTTTGTTTACTTAAATATACAACTTTCAAACGTTGATGGTAAACGTCATCTTTCCTAGTGGAGGGTTGATGCAGCAGGTCTCAGCTTGGACCCGTGTGCGCGCGCGCGCGTGTGTGTGTGTGTCTTACCTGAACTTAGAAAACAGCCTTCCAAACATGGTCTGCACGGGCATCAGGAACATGAGGACCACCATTCCCGCCAAGCACGACGGGCCGATCTCCACCCACAGCAGCCCCACCACCGCCGCTGCCTGGAGGGGCCCCACCCACAGGAAGTGCAGGAAGATGGTCACCTGTTCAAAAGAGCGAGTTGCTATGAGCTGGACAAAACTATACCCAACACAAACGGATAACAATACAAAGCCAGCCATTCGCTATATTTATATGCATATTTTTGTGAGTTTTGCCTTCAGATGAAAAGGAATTAATATTCCTCTATCCATGCATTAACTTTCCTCTCAGTATAGGTGGAACCAATCTTTTGTAATGTATGATGCTGCACTGGGTTATACTGAGAGCTATCCCTCATATGCATTTAAGTGACAAATTATCAGGGACACCTGTCAGTATAACCAAGTACAGGTCACAAATTAGTCCAATAACAATCATTAAAATATGTCAAAACCTTTCAAAACAGATTCATTAAAAAAGAAAAAAAGTGTTGCATTATATACTATGGTAAACATGCAGTGATCATAATGTTATGACTCAGTGTGTCTCGCGTGTAGTAATGAGAAATGGTGGTGTGCTGGAGGTGGGAGTGAGGAGCACACAACACCGGCCCAAGTCCTTCTTTATGCTGACTCTTTCAACAGGGACCCATCATGACTTCCATCCCAACCACCATATTGCTTTGATATGTGTGTGTGTGTTCCTTCTCTTAATTTTCCTGGAATTTGCCTGCCTCATAGCAACAATCCCACCTCACCGTGGGTTCCGACAAACGCTTGTGAGCTCGCCATTGTTGATGTTTACACTGCAGCAGTGTCTCGACAAATGCACGAGTTTTGGTTCACCGCATTGCCAACGACTGGCCTGGCACGTTTTCTACAGCGCTTTAGGGGTTTCCTGCGGTAGCAGGATTCTGGAAACGGCGACTGAAAACAAAACTGAACTTTGTCGTGTAAACGGTGCCTTTAAGACACAGGAGTTAAACTGGCCCGTTGAAGACAGACGATGAACTGAGTGGATTTTAAGAAAAACAGGATGTTTTATAACAGTACAAATACCGTCTACTCCAGCGCAGTACCAGAAATAATATGAATGAGCATAAAGGGTGAACTTTAAAGCAGCATGTCTGCTCAATCTGTTAACATTCAGAGGAGGGCAGCCATTCCACCATCACAGACTTGGTGTAAATAACAGCCAACCACAAAGCAACAAAATTACTTGAGAAAGCTGGGGGTTCCGAAGCAGAATCTGCTTAAAACTCGCATGAGAAAAAGTGAGTTTGGTGCCACAAAAGCTCAGAGCATAATTAAGCCTGAAGCTTGGATAACTTCACCAGCGTTTCCCGAAGTTATGTGGTTCACATACCATATAAGTTATGTGGTTCACATAACTTATATGTTCAAACGTGCCACACCCATCAAACTAGGAATCGGCTCCAGTCGTGCAAGCACCACAGAGTCCTCCTAAGTGGCAACTTGCAAAATCAGGTTCAACATGCATTCCTCGAGTTTACATCAACAGACTGCACTCCTTGTTTTCAGCGCACCGCATGAATAGATCCACTCATTTGTTTATAAAAAATTCTCACCCTTAATGATATAACGAGAATCAGTTGATCGCAGGCCAAGAAGACGGCGGCGTGGCTCTAGCGCTGTGACGACAATACCTGTACATTTGCATAGGCCATGAAGTTTGGAGCGCTGGTACTTGGACAAAATGTCCTTACAGAATGTACCTCACGAGACCTAGAGATTTAAATAAAGTCAAAGTACAGGGGGCAGCATTACCCAACTGTATCAATCGCTTAGAATATCAATCCCACATTTGCTGTACAAATATACACTTCTCAATCTATAGACTCATTCGGGTGACAGCGTTCTGAGAGGGATGGCGGCATGTACATCTTAGCGATGAGAGCAAACTTTGAAGCAATGTCATTTGCATTCTCTGAGATAATGAAAACATAAAAGCATTAAAAAAAAGAAATGCCAGTTTTAAACTGTGTTTCCGGCATAAATTTCAGGAGAATTCTGACACCCAGGTGTAAACGTTTGATCGGTGCTCCGCACGTCCGCTTTGGAATGTCACATATCCGCAATTGAAATACTGGCACAAAGGCAATCTCACCTCCACTTCATTCATTGCTTCCTTTTACGGTTTGTACTTCTATTACTGCTTTTCTTTTTGACACAGTCTTCTTGAGACAAAAGGTGTTTAGCAGTCTTGAAAGTCTAGAGGGAAGTGAGACTGCGCTGCTGAGTAACATGTTAGAGGAAGTGAGAGAACACACAAACGCCAGTGAGCCGTTTTGCTTTGACTCAGCAACACAGTGAGAGAGAGGGAGCGGCCTCTTCCCCAAAAACAAAAACCTCAAAACACACTCACATCATCAAACTTGTTGACGTCATTGGAGAGCAGGTTGACTATCTGGCCCGTGGTGGTCTTTCCCATGGCTGAACTGCTGAGACACAGAGCCTAAAAGAAGACAAGACGTCGTATTGAGCGATGCGACACACACCTGCATTTTAGCAAACAGCTCTGGGCTCACGCGACCATATCACAAGTTATCATTTTATCTTCCCAGTGGCTTATTAGGTGTTTAGCCTGACAATACGTAGGTGGCAGAAATGGATGCACAATAGGCACAGAACGCCGAATGTGCCAGTGAGCCACGAACAGGTCTTTTGTGCCGAGCTATAAACCCATTCAAAGCTTATCATCAACGTTCTCTTGCTTGTGTGCCCTTTATTCCAAATACACCTCTTGAAAAGGATCACATGGCAGAACACTTGAATTCAGAAAGAGGCGTTTTGAATTCAATATCTAAATTAAATCAGCTCCTCCAGCAGCGACGATGAGACGCTTTATGCTCTCTCTCTCTCTCAGAAAGCGCGTGCAAGGTGCCGCCTTACTGACCTTTTTGTAGATCATGTGACACATGGCCACTCTGATCTTCATGCCCGTCCTCTGGACGTGGTAGAAGTAGAGGTGATGGAGCACCGCCAGGCCGATGGTGCAGATGGACAGGGCGGCCGCGTAGCCAAGGGTCTCGTAAAGGGCCTCAATGTCGTCTGGGACGTAATTTTCAAAGTAAGTAATCATCTTCCCCAAGACGACCGGCTGGATCACTTTAATGACCTCCTGATGTGCAGGGAAGAGGATGGGGGGGGGGGGGTGGAAATGGGTGAGAAGCGCCGCGAGCTCCTTACAGCCAGGCAGCGGGCCGTTACATTCCGATAAATAAAATCTGTTGATCAGTGCAGCGCTTCGGTGATTTGTCACATTATATTCTGCGTCGTCAAAACCAACAAGCCAATACGACTACTGCAGGGCAAGAAGGTGCCACGTCATAACCGTCACCGAATGTCCATAAAAAAAAGGTTCAAGTGATCTTACTGGCTTATATCTGGGTTTTTAAAAAAAAAGGTTTTCAACGGAACGTGCAAACATTTTAGAGGCAGAGATATTCCGCCCCGTTTCTGAAGACGTAACACACAGTCAACACTGACCTCAATCAGGGTGAACAACCCCAGAACTGCATATGGCCTCCAGTAGCACTTAATGATGACTTTGCTGAGCCTGGGTGTCCGCAGCTCTTTGGCAGCCTTCTGCAACTCGTGGTCCCAGTATCTGCCACACAAATATGCCACCTCACTTTTTTGTTTGTGCAGTAACAACTTGAGCCAAGAGGAGTTAAGACTCGCCTGCGAGGCAGAGATGAACCCCCGTAATTCTGCCATCAAAGACAGGCCTTCCATTCATTTCGCGGCAGTAAGATGGAACAAAAACAGGTTGAGGAGAAACTTGTCAGGCAATATAAGTCACAAGCAAGTCAGAACTTGCCATGATTATTTCAATATTCAGACAGTTGTTCTGGTTGCTGGCGGCTGCCAGAAATACTGTCAAGAAGGCTGAAGCTCTTCATGGTCTAAAAATAAATTGCCCAAGGTGTGTGGGAGTGGGAGGCCAAATATGATGATTTTTTTTTCCCCTGTCTAACTTGCACAGAATACAGTCACAATGTCTGATACGCATATCAACATTTGCAAAAATTTCAAAATATGGAGACCATAGTGAGTGCACAGCTGACATGAATGCTCACTTTCCAACAGTTTTTTTTTTTTTAAATGTGTGCGTTTATTGCTGCCATCATGCAAAAGGAGCTTTTCCTCAACTGACACTGACAGACGCCGCTGCATCTGTGAAAAGGTCATGGTGACGACTCATGAGAGCAGCCTGCTCTCATGAGTCACACTGAAACGTTTGTCTTGCATTGATTGTTAGACAAGGTGGAGGTGTGAACACAGTCACATGTTGAAGGAGTTAATTTGGTAGAAGACTAAACACAACGGAGAGGCTTCTAAAACAGCTGGTGACTGTAGCCATTAGCAACCATGTAACAGGGGCAAACCTGTACTTGTTGGGTACCACTTCTGGCGGTGGATAAACACACAGTTGCTGCTCTTGCAGTATTTGCCTCTTTATTTTGTTGATGATAATGATATTATTAGAGGGCCAGCAGACTTATCTTTTAACAGGGTTCTCCTGGGGTGAAGCACGAGATTCGTGTGTGTGAGCCAGTCATGACGTAAGAAAAAAAGCTTCAAAGGCATCAGACTTTGCGCAATCACAGAGCTCCTGGATTTTCTCACATACACAACTCATGTCATCACACAGCGTGGACGGACTGCAGGTGTATCCCTCGTGCGTAATGCGGCGGAGAATTACAATTAGGCGAATGATAGGCCTGACTGGAAGAGGTGGGACGCCGAAACCACAGGATTTCATAGCCGTATAGCTGCGGAAAATCTCACATTTCACCGCTGGTTTGAATTGGCGGACAGTTTGTGTAGCACAACTGGAAAACCTCCAGAAAACGTGCCGTGAAACAGCTTAGTGATAAGCAGTAGCATCCAGTTTTCAGGCCTTGGATCGTGATTGGGTGACGGGCCAACAAGAACCCTGCCCTCCGCAGTACATTTTATTAATCTCAAGTAGCTGAAGTTACACATAAACTATCATGTTTGTTGCTGCTGTCAGGCTGCAAACCTAAGAAAAACAGAGGTTGTACAAAACCAACATTGTTATGCATTTACTCATTAACCGTCGCGCATTTTTGTCGCAGCTCGACATCGCTGCTTTCACCACGCCATCCTGCTACTGGTGGAACCCTTTGACTTAAAGGTTGTGTCGTTTAACGCTGCTTAATTTCTACACTCAGAAAAACAATCAACCTAGTTTCTCAAAACTAGGTTGCTGTGCAAAATTGTTTTATGCTCTTTAGATTTTACCCCCGGTATTTTTCTTTTTTTCAGCCTTTTGTGATTGCATTATCTCCGTTCAGGACTAAGTAAGTCAACGGTCAGCAGATTCATATTAGACAAAATGCCTTTTAAACTGCTTTTATTAAGTCACTGATCATAACTGCGCATTTCACGTGTACCAAAGGGTAACTGCAGATAGTTCTCCTGCGAATGTTCACATATCCACGATGTCCGTGGACGTCGGCCTTGCGAATGCAGTGATCATTTGTCTCAACTGCAGCGGGGGTGTGTTGAGAATTGAAAGGAGCTGATCATCGGAGGTGCGTGGAGCTCAGGGAGTCGCCGCTCGATTGACGGCTGCTCTACGTTTCTCACCTCCTGATACACAGGAACACTGCCGGTCTCTGATGCTGGTCTGACCCTCATTCATTTGCAGATCTCTAGATTTGAGTTACATGGACGTGCGCCAGCTACTGATATAACTCTCAGAACTGAACGTGTACTCGGCTTCAGTGACATTTCAAGGCAAAGTGTGTAGACTACAAAAGCTGACCTCGCCCTTCCCCTGGGGGGAGAAACCACGGTGGCTTGCAGGATCCCTAGCATGTGTGTATGAAACGTGTCAACATTTCCAACACTTCTCACCACACAAAATGTTCGGCCAGCACCAGAAAAACACACGCACGCACCACACTCAAGAGCCCTATCACCAAAATACCACGTCCCAATTTCGTTTTGTTTGTTGCTGTCCTTTGCCACTGTTCCCCTGAATGTCAGTTCATCCACACAGTGTCGGTACTATCTTGTCTCTCATGCTGATTCATGCTGTATCGCTTAATTTAATAAAAAAGAAAAAAAAAAAAACTGGGCAGCCCAGACCACTGCTAATGCCATGGTGAAAGAAAAACGGGTTCTTCACTGGTCTATGCTAGTTATCTCCACCAGGTTGTGTGACCCTCGGCCCAGGTAGTTTATATACAAACCCGCTAACAATTAGTAATGATTACTGGAGGCATGTCAGAGTTGGTTGTTCATGATAGGCACGAGAGAGTCTGCGGAAAATAAATGCCAGAAGCTAATCAAGCGCTGAATAAATCACATGCCCGACCAAGGTAGTCGTTGTGTTGGCAGTCATTTGTTGATTTATTTGAAACACGTTTCGTCCTCGCGGAGCGTAACGTTGACAACAGTCATCATTGAGGATGCTTTGTTCCTGTGACCCGGCAGATTAGTAAATAGTTTGAGCGTGTCCTGTTGAATAATAATAATAATAATAGAAGGGGCCGTGTCCTCGTATAGCAGACGATGTCAGATGAGAGGCTGGCGTCATTACAGCAAAAGCTGATGTCATACAAAGACACTTTTAACCGTCATGGAGGTTTGATGTGTGGCTTTTCTAACTTAATTTGCCTGTATCTCTTGCACGCAGTAGAAACCTATTTGAAAATAAATCAATAAAAACTGATGACGACATATCTTTTTCCATTTTCAATTAATGTGTGAAATGTTTGGGGGGAAAAAAAGAGCCCTTTAAATGGAGAAAAACCTCATTGTGTGACTCTTCAAGGCAACGCTGTGCGGTTAAGAGAGCCGGGGACAAACGTACCATGTGGCCTTTTAACAGCGTTCCTGCTGACAATTTAACGAAAAAAAAAAAAGAAGAATCAGAAAAACATGTTTGCCGCCCGCAGGGGGAAACACTGTTTTGCCTTAATTGCTCTGTTGTGGCCGCCGAGTCAGCTGCCCAGCCAGCCTCAATGTGGCCCAAACTACGCGCCTGTGGACTTGATGCATGACGAAAAAAGTAACAACACCCGCCGCTAGCTTGTTTAGATTAGCTGCAACTAGCTTAAAGAGAAAAGAAAAAAAACAAAAAAAAGCAGCCAGAAGAACACGGGGACAATTATATATATTCTAAAAAAAAGAGCATTTTTTCACTTTCCTGGACCTTGACCTTTGCTCCACCCCTCCACTGAGCGCAGTAATCTCAGCCATGTCTGGGTTCTCCGCAGTGCCGTAATAAACAGTAACGTGCAGACTCGCGTGACAACAAAAACAGGAACCACCTTTTGCGACAAGTGTGTGAAAGTGTAGGGTTCGCCCACGTGGGGTTACCGCAGCGTGCGATATGGCGGTCTCAGTCAAGTTCGAAGGTCATTAAAACAATACAAGTCATAGTTATGACAATCATATTCAGTTTCTACCCAACGATGCCCCTGAATGCTGCACGTGGACTTCTAAAACTGATATATTATGAACTGAGGATCTACTGACTCCGATTGCACGTGGTGTCAGAATGAAGTGAGGTGCCCTGGGACGCTTTTGACTGCAAACCTTTCGCGCCAGCGCCGACACGTTCAGACGCGGGCGCGAGCAGGCGCGGGGGCGAGAGTGACCCACGCGACAGGCCGGCGGGCGGCCAAGTACGGGAGAGAAAGCGCGCCATCATGCCGACGCTCTGCTTGTCGTACCTCTGCAGGTCCTGCCCCAGACTCTCGGACGTGTCCTCGCCCAGCACTGGGTACATGTCCTCCTCCTCCAGCCTGCGTCTGTACCCGACGCTGAACAAAGGGTTGAGCCACCTGGAAAAGGAGGAGGGAGAGGATGAGGCGGGGTAACAAGGGGGGTGGAGGGGGGGCGCAAAAGATGCAGGAAAGATCCGATTACATCCATCAGTTTCACGTTAAGGCGTCATGGAGGTGCCCCCCCGGCTGCCTGCTTGTTTTTGCTCAACCACCAGTGGGGGGGATGATGGTGGTGGCTGGAGGTCAACAAGGGAGGTGTCAAACTACCTATACGCTCTCTGTGCTGGGAGGGGGGGGGGGGGGGGGGGGGGACCTTCAACTTGGCCTCCAGACTCCAGGAAAAAACCAACGCCCCTGACCGGACAGGAAGCTTTCATGACACGGCCGCGCCGGGAAGTGATTCATTCTCCCTTCTTCTCCCTTCTTCTCCTCCTCCTCACCCTCTTACCTCGCGGCGAAACGAAGCTTAAGTGGGACACTAAAAAAAAACTAAAAAAAAATCACTGTTTCGGACCGTTTATGACCTCGCTGTTTTTGTTGTTTTGATTCTTTTTTGGGTTTTCTTTAGCGTGTCTTTCGTTTTGTGCCCCCCCCTCCTCCCTCCCCCTTTTCCGGAGGCGCTCAGGTTACATTTCCGCTCGGGCGACGCGCATTTTAAACAGCCGGTTTAAATCAAAAGTTGGCGACTCCAGAGCCGGAGAAGTTGCGGGCTCCGCGGACGCCCGCTAACCGCCTAGCTAGCGCCGCCTCGCGCTCCTCCACTCACCAGAAGAACACCTTGGACAGCAGATTCGCCGTCGCCGCCGGGTTGGTCCTGGCGTTCCTGCCGACCTTCTCCATTGCTGCCTCGCCGCTTAACGGTGCTCTCCGCCTCCGCCTTCGCCCTCTCTTCACCTGTTGTCCGCCCAGCGAAGCGCTTCCTCCGCCGGCTACGTTTCGCAACTTGGCCGCGCGCACATGTTACGCGGAGAAAGGTAATCCCGCGGAGCGTTACATATTCCTCGGGGCTCCGGGACCTGCCCACTCCGAGGACACATTAAAGAGCCACGGCGGCCGGCTCCGCCCCGGGACGCACCCGATTGGCTGAGAGCGCACGTTGCCGTTCGTGATAGGCCCCTCTGCACCCCCCCCCCCCCCCACCAAACCCTCTGCCCCCACGCCATTGGCCCGGCGGTGTAATAAGCGCAAACCACCGGCTCCGTGCTCATCATCAACTCGTCTGAGTGAGCGCGTCGCGGCGTTGCGGTCGCGGTAGCCACAAAAGTTGCAAAAAATATTGTGGATTGTGTATTAAAAGAGTTTTTTTTTATCACTGCCATGTTCGCTATGTGTCATTTTGAAAAGAGGCGAGTTTTTAAACTGGCCGCTCACCGTTTTGTTGGCCAGAAAGGGACGCCACCATTGTTCCCATAATGGGTGTTTTAAATTTCCTACTGGGGAAGTATGACTGTGGTTTTTTTCTGTTTTGTTTTTTTTTCAACTTCCTGCTGCAAGCCTTAAAATAATGACTTAGCGAAAGAAAGAAAAAAATCAGCTTCCCTGTTGTTTCTTTGCCTATTAAAATGACTGTACACATGTGCACACATAGGCTAATGTAACCGCACAGAGCGGCTCAGGATAAGAAAGTCAATATGTCACATTTGATAAGAGTAATGTGCCAATCCTGATTTTGTCTGTCTGGGCGTGATATGATTTTTCAGGGCAAAAGGTTGTCAGTAATCATACTATTTTTTTTTTTTTTAATATGGAAAAAGGAGGGGCGCAGGTGGGGGGCAATAACAAAAATAACAAATGTTGCCTTCAGCGTCTGTTTGCCTGCTGCTCTCTCTCACCGCTCCTTCACACAAACACGCCGACACGTGACGCAGATAAATAAACAGCGGTGTATGAAACACACATGCCCTCTGACACACTACAGGTGCGCTGATATGGAAGCCCTGCAACCGGGAGTCAACGTCTGCCTCCTCCTCCTCCTCCTCAAGGAAACTTTCTGGGAACTCCACTCGCATGCAGCCAAGTTAAACTATCATCCCGACACTGACAATCTTTTGATAAGAGGAAAAAAAGCGGCCCACATGCTACCCCCCCCCACCGTTGATGTTTAGCTAGCTCCAACCGGGCGGAGAGCTGGAGGAGAGAAAAGCCAGCAGGAGATTATTTCGAGCGGCTGAACTTGGCCGGCTCCGCGCTCATCGTGCAGGGGATCAGCGCTCCTTTCCCAGGCCGCCCGAGCCGTGTGATTGGGCTGCTTCTCCTCCCCTCCCGAGAGCACATGAGAAATAATCGCTCACGGCCCCGAGAGTGTGTAAATATTTTTTTTTTCTCCTCTCAGGTTCAGAGTGAGTAAAACTGTTATTATGACAGCCCTGTGTGGAAATGTAAATTTGTGAGCAAAGAAAAAAAAAAAAAACACTATGGATGGAAAAAAGGCACATAAGTTGCAAAAAAACAAAACAAAACAAACATAAAAGATAATAGAGGTCAGGAATACACACCTGCAGTAGCTCTTCCCAAGAATTAAAGTAGTATTGTGTCCGAATTTCACACTACGGGTCTATTTGTACACTGTATCAATATATATCTTCTTGTAACACACCTCCTCCTGGAATCTGGAGGGGTCCCTGACAAAGAGGCAGTCAGGGGTCTGAGTCTCAATCAAATCATGGTGTGTGTGTGTTTAATCCCCAATTACCACTGTCCTCGTGTCCGGGTTCCTTTGTTTTCCTCCTTGTCTTTATTAGTCTCTCAAAGGGGTTTATAATCATTAAAAATTGGCCGAACATGAGCAAGTAAGGCACGAGGGAGCCAAACGGCGATCAGTTTAGCCTCTCCTGATGACACATCATGGGTGATGTAACCTTGGGTCAGGACAAGCAACCGCCGTCCCCCGCGGGACCCAACCAAGGCTGAACACGCCTGAGCTCGGTGGCATCATCTCAGCCCACAGCTCACCCTGGTCTACCAGCATCTGCTGCCGCGTCGGGCCGCGCGGGGAGACCGGCCCTCTGCAGCCCCGCCTGCATCTTGTTTGCCACCTGTTGCCGCAGCCTCACGCTGGCTCCTGCCCCCCCCCCTCCCTTCATTGGACTCCTCTCTGCGGCCCCTCCAGGGAAGGGCCGGTTCCAGGGAGGTTATTTGTTATTTGTGAGATGAGGGCTCTGTCTGGCCTTGTTTTAGCATCGGCTGCTGGGAACTTCCGTTGCTACCCCGAGAAAGCAACGGTTACCGGGCAGCAGAGCTCGCAGTGGCCAATTGCGCTTGAGATGGTTGCTGCTGTGGCCTTCAGGACCTTTTCTTGCGGTAGCTCCCCTGGTCCAGGACCTCCACAGAGCAGCTATGTTATTTCAAGGCCCCAGAGGACAAAACTCTACCTTCCCCCTTGAATACAATGTAAACGGACTGGTAGAGCACCACTAATAGCCTGGATTTTGGATAAATATTGGATCATTTGAACAAGTCATTAATTTAATTAAGTTTAGAGGGGCAATATATCTCTGACGAGCAAACCGTGGACATCGAAACTGGAAAAGGAGACGCAACTGCTGCACCTTGTTTTTTTTATAAAGCAGGTCACATGGCAAAAAGGCCGGTTTATTCACGTCGTAATGGTTAAACTTTAACTGGGGACTGAAGCTGCGAAATGGCATATCAACTTGTACATGTACTGTATATGTTTCCCTCTTAAATGCAGAGAAATATGAAGTTACAAAAAAACGGAGACGTGAGTTAGCCATTGAAAAATTGTAGCATTTGGTGATCCCTTCAGCAAATTACTAAATTCAAAAAGCTGAGATATTAAGATATTATGATTTTTTTTTTTTATTTGTGTGTTTTCCCCGGTGTTCCAGAAGCTGTTGTGACATCAAGGCTATCAACTCATAAACCTCCGCTTCCTTCCTGGGTGAATTTTGCAGCATCATGGTGGTGGCGCGCCCATCGAATATGGAGCTGTAGGGGTGGGTGGGGGTGTTATTGACGGGGTGATATCGTTAAGATAAGGTTTATTTGTGCGCTGGCTTTGAGGCCTCATTGTTAATGACAGTATGAAGTGTTTTGTTAGGCCTTCATGTGTCGCTGCCGATGAGGTCACTGAGCGTCGCTGTGATGCCAAAGTATGTAGAGACGGACCTCTTTGCGTTTGCGTGCGTGTGCGCGTGTGATTTGTGCATTTTTTTCCCCGACTTGTATTTGCGTTAAACAGCCGCGTCTTGCTTTAAACGACTCTCTCCCCAGGATCATGGCCCCGTCGCCGCCCACCCAAACCACTGTGTTGTGTTCTCACAGTACCTGCAAACCGTCTATTGCGTAACCCTGTTTTGTCGCTCTGCCAGCGTAAGCACACTGGAAACCTGCGCAGAATTAGTCTGCGAGTTGGATTTGGGACACAACGGCGGCGCTCTGAGCAAAACTCTCCCGCGGACTGACGCAGCAGACTGAATGTTACATCCAGGTGGTGGTGGGGTGGTGGGTTGGGGGGGGGGGGGCAGCTGCTGATCTGCTGCATCAACCATAAGGGATTTGCCTGCTAATGGAAACGTCGAG